>NDXB01003673.1:138607-149195 GCA_002631895.1 Agapornis roseicollis | reverse complement strand
ATACTGGAAGGCTGCTATGAGGTCTCCACGCAGCCTTTTCTTCTCCAGGCTGAACAGCCCCAAATTTCTCAGCCTGGGAGATGCTCCAGTCTCCTGATCATCCTCGTGGCCCTCATGTACTGAAAGTGTCAGGTGAACATGCCTGTGCTTCTCTAGGCCACATAAATATTCATTTTCATTTTTATTACAGTCCTTGTAACTCTTCAAATTTAATACCTACTGAATCACTGCAGCTTTAGCCTGAAAAAAGATCCCCAGCAACTGCTTTAAAAAACAATAGAAAAACCTCGCAAGGTACGTGAATATAGTTCCAGGCTACAGCCCTGTTATATTACTTTAATCTTGATGCCTGGTTACTATGTAGTAGGATCTTAATTTCTTGCCTGATAACAAGCAAGCTGTATTTGCTGCTTTAGAAAGATGGTGAGAAGCAGTGGGGGCTCACTGGAGAAAGTTCCTCAAAGATGTGATTCTACTACAGTGAAGGTGATTCTTTATCCTCTCCTGAAGGTAAAAAAGAAAACCTGCCTTCCTACATTACACAGTACCATTGTCACAGAGTACTATTAGCTGCAAAACACAACTAAATATACTATCACACAAAACAAACCAAAATGATTTTAGATTAGGAACAACCCTGCCCAAGTTAACTATTACCTTTGGAAAATCCTGGAGGGACTAGTGGGAGAGAATGTTTCTCAGGAGAAAGAACAGCTTTCTGCTTTTCACCTCTGCTTTCTTCTTCATTCCCCCAAGTGAGGCCATCAGTACCTTCAGAGCACACCCTTGCCTCTGCCCTGTCTCCTCCAAACAGCAGTTCTCCAACATTTGGAGTTAAGGTTCCAGTCTCATCCTGTGGGGCTATTCATAGGCACCCACCACCTGTGACTGTGACCCATGTGGGCCAGTAACTGCCAAGATCTCTGAGGAGGTGCTTGGGCTGTGCTCAAAGGGCCTCTGACAGCGCAGGAGAGCTTCATTTGACTGGAGATAATACAAGGGACACAACTGTTCATCCCTTTGAGGAGCTACTGGTTGGCATCCTTTTCCAGGTAGGTTGCTTGGATTCGGGAAAGGAAGGGTGGGACAGCCAGGGTGTCAAGGGCAGAGTCTAGCAATGAGGCTTAGGACACCCTGACTCTTTTCCTTTCCACGGGGAGAAGCATGAAGCAGATGCTGCTCATGCTCTGCTTCATCTTCCTCCCTATAGCATTCAAGAAACCCACAGGCAGCATCTTTTCAGGTGTTTCTTCCCTTGAGGCCCTACTTCTAGCCTTTGCTCTGTGCTTTCCTGGCAGTATCACAGCAGAAACTGGACAGCTGAGGGGAAACCCTTTTTTCCTTGCTGGAATATACACATTTCCACATTTTGCAGCCATAGTTGATTTCCTTGTACTAACCTGCACGTTTCTTCTCAGCTCTGTTCTCCCACCCCAGACTGCAGCTTGAGGAGAAAGGGCTTTTTTCCCTTCATAGCCCATTTCCTCCCAGTTGTGTGTGCCATGTCCCAGGGAAGATGTGTCACTCCAGCAACACCTTGACAACCTGAGGGATTATGGCCTCATTCTCTAACAGCGCTGTTACAGATTTCCCTGATAAACAAATATACAGCCAAGGGACAGAAACTGCTTTTATTAAAAACATTCTAAAAGGTTATTTATAAAATGCACTTCATCATCTGCATTGGAACATACAATTGGTATCTTGGACTTCCATAATTTCAACTTGGAAAACAAGCTTTAGCTATCTAAATTTGTTACATACCTACCACCACAGGCAACCATACTCAGATTTCAAGGACCGCAGAAAAATTCCAGCCTTCAAATACAATTTCTTTAAAGAGAGACAGGTAAGCAGTACACCTGCATACCTGGAAATAGCCACTTCGTAGAGAGGAGCCATCTTTAAAATTCAATGTGCCAAAGTCAAGTATTAAACCCAAAAGCTACAAAATAAATAACTTGACTGCAGGGTCCAGGAAAGTTATTTAATAAATAAAGATGCATTGTGAGATACCCAATGTACAGTAACTTCTCCATTAAAAAACCCCCAACGTTTGTACAGAAATCTGAATAAATACCATTTTGTGAATTTAATTTAACAAGTAAACAACTTGCCCTCCCCTTCTGACTCCCAGGTTAACACTGAAAGGGATTTATCTCCTCCAGACTGAAGGAGCGTGTGAAAGAACAGCCCCCTCCCCCCCTTCATTTATTTGCACTGAGTGTAACAGTTTAGAAAGTTTCTCCCACTCCTACCTACCTTGTCCCAGACTTGCAGAAAGCTTTCATCATGTCACTGTGATGTGCTTCTGCTTTTACACAGGTCTGCTCATTTTACACACTGCATTCACAAAAATGAAGACTGAAGGCCTACTGTAACTCCAGTAGACTTTGAGATGAATTTACAGCAGGGCAAAAGGCCACAGAGACTCCAAAGACACTGGAATATGTGTTGAATCCAACACACACATTTGTATCTGCAAAGTAAAGGCCCCAAATAGCAACTGCTTACAAGAACCATATTGTATATTGCGATTCATCCAGGATTTCACTGAAGAGGCACTTCTCTCAATGAAGGAGTTTCAGATACTAGAGGTTCCACACAGATACAGACAGGGTCGCTTTGAAAAAGTTACAAAGGCAAAAAATCCTCAAATGAGAAAAAAAAAGGTCACTGTGGTTTCAATTCAGGAGAATGAAACAGATGCTAACAGCGTTTTGGGAATCCTCTGTGAAGTGAAAGAATGCTGATGGAATGGTTGTGTGCAACTGTGATTCAATTTCACATGTTTTTAATTGGATTACTTTGAAGACATGTTTAGACAATACCTATGCAAAAAGCTGGACTGGCACATTTGATTTATGGCAGTGACAGAAATCAGGCCTGCCGCCAGGAGAATAGCAAGCCTATTTTAATATATGTTAAACAATAAATCTAAGCCCCACACTTTATCTTGGCAAGTTTAATACAAACAAAATTATCCTGCAGAATACAAAACGTTTAGAACCACCTGTTACTAGAGCTTTCCTGATAAAGTCTGGGTTCGTTTCTAAGCTGAACAATGTGTTTTCATTGTAGAAAGTTCTACACAGATAGAATGATTCAACTGGCCTTTAAGTATTGATTTAACCCTCCAAAGAGAACTGTCACCATTTGTTTTTCTTTTTTTCAGATCATTATTTTCTTCTCATGCATCTGCTAGATAGCTGGTAGCAAACCATTTGCCTAAAATGAAGTCCTAAAAAGGGCTACCTCAAATCTCAAGTTACACACCTTGCTTCCTCCCCAAAAGAACAGCTACAATCTCTCATCTACGTTTAGCATAGAATGGGATTACAAAACAATATAAACCAGAGATAAAAGCTAGAAAGTGTGGAATAGTTGGGTGAATTGTCATTTACTAGGACTACAGTTCATCAGACAATCCATCCCTTCTGCCCACACCTGCTCCCCAAGAACCGTACGTCTTGGGGTACTCGAGGGGAAAAATGTCAAGCGCTTGTAGATGTGCAACAACGAAATTTGTATTGGTCAGATTCAAGGGAAGGTACTCAGCTGTGGCTTTAATATACATAAAATCACTGCATGTTTTCAAATCAGGCAGGGGGAGGTATATGTAGCTGGCAATACACCCTTGTTCTCTGTGGAGAACATCAGTGGTACAACAGCAGAACCAGTATGACAGCCATCAAAACCAGATCTAAAGTAAGCCCTTGCAGACACACTAAGTAACACTACAGTAGCAACGGCACAGGATTTAATATGGTTTGGCTGAAACATGAGATAATTTGCCATACAGCCTCAGCAATAACATTATGCTGTTATGAACAGCAGAAGAATCAAGTGAATGCCTAAGTTTCATTCAAGCTGCAACATGCCTTTTAGAAAGGTGCTTGAAAGCTCAAATGACTCAATTTAATAAATAAATTTAAGCTGAACACTGCTAGTGCTATGTGCATTAACACTGCTTCACATTCTGTCAAAGTAAATATATTGGACCTGGGAACACCTACAGTACCATAACCACGTTATCTGTCACCTTGACCACACTCCCTTTTTATTTTAAACATACACCTCTACAGGACTTGCTAAGAAAATTTAGCAATAAAACATAGGTGCGTCACCACTGGCAGTTTCATTTCATCCAATATCCTATCTATAGACAGAAAGAACATATTAGAACTTCAGAAATCAGTTGTACCTTTAAAATAACATCTAGCTTTAACACAGTTTGGTGTTCAGGGACACCTAACTGCAACACATAAAAAACTAATACAATACGGCTAGGATTAGGCTCCACCACCAGTCAGGTAAGTCTGCACCATCAGGGTACCCTTTTGGAGAGGTGGGATGCAATAGGCAAGAGTTTCTTTTCAGTTAAAATTAGTCTTCCGTAAATGCTTATTAGGAATTTCTATAGCACTGACTTGAAGAGGCCAGGACCCACCAACAATTCCTGCTTGGATAGCTACTCCTGTTACAACTGCTAGGTCAGGATCTACAGAGGTGTTAGGTTCCTTTCCAAAGAAATCCCGAATAACTTTGCGTATCTGAGGTATCCGGGTGGAGCCTCCCACTAACACAATTTCATCCACTTCTGCTTTCTGGAGGTGGCCATCCTTCAACACTTGTTCAATGGGCACAAGGATCTTCTCAAAAAGGTCCTCATTTAACGTCTCAAACAGCTTCCTAGAGATATCTGTTTCAAATACAACCTTGACAAAGTTGTTCTCTACTTTTGAGGTGTCTCCAGGATTTTTCAGGTCTCCTGTTTTTTGTGAAGGCTTGTCTTTGAGCACATGGTTTGGTTTTACCTCACTGTCTGGAAGTTCTTTTGTAGGTTTCCTTTCTGGCATAGTCAACAACAGCCTTAGTGTAGCTGTCTCATGAACAGTCAGATTTAACTTAACTGCTTCCACAGCCTGTCTGAGGCGATGTATTTCTTCTTTTCTTGTTGGCAGGGAACCATACATTTGATGGAGCTGATTGTATAAATACAGCATCAACCTCTGATTAAAATCCTGTCCTCCAAGTTTGTTGTTACCTGCAACATCAGAATAGAAGGCATCAGACACATCACTCTCAAAGCTTCAGAAAGCAGCACACATCTTTTCATTTACTGGGAGATGGTGGTTGAGGGCCAGAACAATGACAGTAGGACCACGTGCATAGAGCAAAAGCAAACAGAGCTGTGAAAACAGATTTCATTAATTGTCCACTGAAGAACATGTGATGGGTAGTAATTTACAGATCTTTATTTAGCAAGAATTAGAGAATCTACTCCCCTCAATGGTTTTCCCTTGGAACTGCTCTACTACACTCTAACAGGGAAAAGCCATGGCTGTGAACTCAGAGGTATTTCTGAAGAAGAAACCATGTAATGACAAATTCTGAGCTGGAACCCTGTGATTGAAGTGCAGTCTCTCACAGCAAATTGTTTTTCCAGCTAATTTCCCTCTCTGCCTGGAATGAGTTTTTCTCTTAGCACTTCCACGGTAGGGCTTTATCAGGATTACTGTTCTACCACTTTCAGGTTATTCAACATCTTCATGCACCCACATGAAAAAAACACATGTCACTGAAGTACATGTATATACCCTGCCTAAAGCAGGAGAATATACATAAGCAGTTGCTACTGAAAGAATACTCGTGCACCATGCTTCCAAAACCTTTCCAAAAAATTGCTTTCCATTCAACAGACCTAAAAAGAAAATGACCTGCAGAATTTTATCCATGTTGAACAATATTCTCAAAGCTTTCACCATCTGGGGTTTTTTTTGACTGAAAACAGGAATTCAGTTAGTGGGTCTCTGTCTAAATGAAGCTGCTGAATTACGTCTTGCTGTTCACTCCTACTGGACTGAGCAGCAGCTCACATCAAAACTGAAGGCAACACAAGCAGTCAGCACCTGCAGTCACAAACCTAATTGTACATGAAAGGCAGCTGAGAACACATTCAGAGAACACTTTTCAACACAGCTGGTACATTTTAAAAGCCCCTATAATGTGACTTAAAGTGCACCTTCTAATTTCCCCCCACTCCTTAAGGAAGAGTTTTTCTCACCTGCCATGGCTCGTGTGAGGAACATCCCTCCCTGCTTGTTCAACAGAGACACATCCAAAGTTCCTCCACCCAAATCCACCACCAGAACATTAAACACATCAGCATTGTGGAGTCCATAAGCCATAGCTGCAGCTGTGGGTTCATTGATGACTCGCAAAATTTGTAGCCCTGCAAAGAGCAAAGATACCAAGCAACAATCAGGTATAGAGCTGAGAAAAATGCAGCTCTCACATCATAATGATATTTACCATAAGCTGGTTGGTTTGTTTTTTTTAACCAAACTTACCTTAAGTAAAATGTCAGATCTAAAGGAAATAGTTTTCTAAGCAGTAAAACTCAATGAACTTTTTCCCATACTCAAGCCTAAAGCATCAGGGTGAAGTCATGAACCATGATTTGCGGAAACACGTTTCTTCCACAGAAATCTTGCTAAGGAGACTGACATGTTCTATTTCTGTTTAAATTACTGTCAGCAGGTGCTCTGGATCAACTCTCTATTTGGAGATTGCCAGAAAGATTATTTTTCCTGCAGCAAAACTTACTTCTAGCTACCTCTATCTGCACTGGTTTGCTGCACCTGTTGGTACCCAGGAGTTCTCTGCTGTTCCTTGCAACTGTTAATGGTCTGCAAAAACCAAAAATCCCTTCTGAGGTCCTCCATCACTGATTTGCTGTGCCTATATCCACCCCAAAGACTTTACTGCTGGAGAAACAGACCTTAAGATTTCCTAGAAAAACACTAGAATAAGGATGCATCACCTGCAATATTAGCTGCCTTAATGGTAGAATTCCGTTGCCTTTCATCAAACTCTGCTGGCACAGAGATGACTGCCTTCGAAACAGGCATGCCAATATAGTCTTCTGCCATTCTCTTCAATTTCAGCAGCAGCTGAGAGCCAATATACTCTGGAGTGATGCGAAAGGTTTCATTAGTTGTCAAAGAAAATTCAGCTGATCCATTGTTGTTGAAAATCTAGGAGGAAAAAGCAACATGACCCACATGTAAGAAGTCGCCTTTTTATGCTCTCCCACCAAATGTTTTATTCGCATATAGTCTGTGTATTCTGGAAAAATATAAACGTGCTTTTCCACTTCCTGAGTCACTTCTATTCCTTGACTATGAGTACTATGCAAAACGTGACTTAAGGGATCCAAGTATACCCAAAACAGTGATGCCCTCTGTGCCCATGTAAGACACATTAAAAAACAGAGTTAAGACCTAGCAACTGTGTGAAAGCTTCAACACCCCATTCAAAGATAAAAGTAATGCTTTTTAATCATTAGACTTTTTAACTTTAGACTAGGATGGGAGCTGAAATTTCAGCAACTTCACAGTGAGAATTTCAAGTTGAAATTTATCCTTTTAAGAAAATGGGCTGTAAGGTTACCCAGAAATAGATTTCACAGTAGGGGAACAGGTCCTCTGGAAAATCACTATCAGCTCCCATGCAGAACTGTGCTGCTTCTACAACCGTTTCCTCCTCCCCTCTACCTCTTATGATCTTCAGACATATAAGATTTAGCCAAGTGACTCAAGGTCAGACAAGCTAGTTACTTACTACATTTTTCAAGCATCTCACAGCTTACTGCTTGGAGAGAACTGAAGGAGAAGGCTACTCACCTTAAAGGGATACCTGCTACTTTCACTTTTCAGTTCTTCTGAACTGAAGATTTTCCCAATGAATCTTTTTGCATCATATATGGTGTTCTGAGGGTTTGAGTCAGCCAGTTCTAGGCCATCATATCCTACATAGACGCCTTTATCTGTGAAAGAGACTATACTTGGAATGCTGTTGTGCCCATTTTCATCTGCAATAACCTTCACCAGCCCTGTTCCAGGAAGAAAGACACCAACAGAACAGTAAGTTGTGCCAAGATCAATCCCGATTACTTTTGGTGCAGGCATTGGTAAGTACTGCTGTGCTAGGTAGCCAGCTAACAGGAGAGCCAATACAGCTGAACCTGAAACAGAGTTTTAAAAAATAGGGTTAGAGTAGCTACTGCTGCAAACTTAGAAGCCAGTGAATATTAACACTTATTTAACACATAACAGTATTATGCATTACACTTCCTATGGCTTTATTCTGTGCCCTTAAGTCTCTTCAACTACTCAATTACTTTTCAGTTTCCTTAAAGGTCACCAGCAAATTCAGGTCTCTTAATCCAACAAAAAGTGGTTAGAACAGTCAAATGTCTCAGCCATTAAACACTACAGCAACTTTAAAAAGCCCAAGAGGTACAGCAAAACTGACAGTATCACCACCCTGCAGTAATTCTTCTCTCTGCGCAAGGTACTTCAGAAATAGGCTAATTAGTTTTTGCAGGGGAACTGCAAAAGTGACCCCTCCCTAAGGGACATCTAGTTAATGAGGCTGCACAAAATCACAGTGAAATGCCAAACTCCCAACCCAAACATCTCCTCCAGCTTCAACAGAAGTCTAAACACGAAGAGATGCAAACCCATGCCAGCTCCTCCTGGCTCTGTCATAGCCCCCAGAGAGTATCTTCCCACATCTCTGAATCTTTTCTAGGCCTTGAAATCAAGGGGTAGAGTAATTTAAGTGTGAAATAGATTTCTTTTAAAATCTTACTTTACATGTATTCAACTGACAAAGCAAGAAACCTGAAAACCTAATAATGCCTCAGCAAAGGTGGTGGTGGTGCGGGAAGGAAGAGAGGGAGGGAAACTCCAAGAAACAAACTCTCAAGAAGAACACTGAACAGCTGAAGGTTGGAGGAGTGGCTAAACCCTGTTTCCCCGCAGGGCAGGGCAGGGCAGGCACAGCTGCATACAGACCAGTGACAAAAGAACAGGTTTACGTTCAGCCGCCAATTTCGCAAGACCTTTCTTCGCAACACGGCGCTGAGCGCCTCGGCCCTCCCAGCAGGGCGACCGGCCGCAGGGAACCCCCGCGTGATAACGGTGACAAAGCGGGCAAGGCTGCGACAGCCACACCAAGCCCCGCGCTGGGAGTCAGCGGCCTCCTCACAGGCCCCAGCCCGAAGCAGGGTGATGGGACGTGCCGGAGCCCAGACAAGCGGAGGCCACCATGGGCGGACCAGGCGCGACCAGCGCTCCGCCGGAGCCGCGACCCCTCGCCTCACCCCTTGGCACCAACCCCTCAGCCGCCCCGGCGCGGACAAGCCCCCGGCCCTGCTCACCCAGCACCGCCATCTGCCCGGCCATCGCTGCCAGCCGGCTTCTCGAGCATCCGCCTACACCGACTGCTGACGGCTCCTTCCGGGCGGCAGAGCGGGGCGGAGCACGGCACGGCACGCCGGGACTGCTGGTACTCACGTCCCGCCCGCCCTACCCAAGCTGGGGTACTGTAGTGGACGGGGAAACCACAACTCCCAGGAGGCATAGGGGCATGGCCATTTCCGGCGGACCAGCCAATGGGATGAGAGAAAGGTCGCCCAGGTAGCGAGAGGCTGTGGGTCACATCTAACGGCGCACGCGCAGTCGCGATGGCTGCTCGGAATAGTATTTCGGTTGGCAGCCATGGCGGTAGAGGAGCCTACATGGTACCCGGGGCGGTAAGGATCGGCAGCCGGCTTCCCGCCCGCCACAGCGCCCCCATCGCCTGGGTACGGGCAGGCAGCACGCAGCGGTGCCGGGCAGGAGGTTCCTTTCCCAGTCAGCAGGCTTCAGCCGGCGTGAAGCGTTAGAGACCGTAGATGTGGCACTGCCGAGTTAGCACACAGTAACGCTGTTAAGCATTTAAAAGTAATCGTCACTATTATTGATTATCATTATTGCTGGCACGCAGTAGTAATGATAAAAACACCCAGGGCTTGAGAGCCCTCCGCCGAGGCTGGCAGTTGTCCTTACAGCCCCGCCGCTGCCGTTCATGGGAGAGCTGCCGCTGCCGCACAACGCAGCGGGGCCTGCTGCAGGCCGGGCCGTCTGCAGGCGCGCCGGCTGCCGCGAGGGAGCGGCCTTGGCCCTGGACGAGGAAAGCCCCTGCTCAGGGACCTGACCTGCCGTTTGCTGCCAGCGCCGGTCCTGGCGCCAGACCGAGACCTCCCGCAACACGGCGTTAAGCTGGAGCAGAGGGTTTGTGTTTCATCTGCTCTGTGATGCTGTCTCCAGAGAGAGCGGCAGGGTCTCCTGCGCTGAGGCTGCACTTTCCCTTTTAGAAACACTTAATCTCCTCTCCCTGAAGTGCTCTAATGAGTTTTACAATTTATCAGCGTTCTTTCAATGCTACGGTTCAACAGTGAGACAGCCACAGCAGCTCTTTATCAGTGATGAGGGGAGAGTTCCTTCTTGCCCGCCTGACATTGAGACAAGAACACAGATGAAACTGGACCCCTGAATACCTAGCGTTCCTCCTCGAGGACCAAGCACACTTAACCTAACCCAGGAAATACAGCAGGCAGTACAGTGTGGGTTGTTTCTTGTCAGTTCTCCCTCCGCTCTCATAAGGAGGAGCAGATTTTCAGGTTCTTGCAGATCAGGTTTCTGTTTCAGGCAGGAATTAATGATGAGAATCTAATGTTTCTTTAATGCAATTTAGG
>NDXB01003673.1:91163-138502 GCA_002631895.1 Agapornis roseicollis | reverse complement strand
TATGATGGTAATTTTTTTTTTTTTTTTTTTTTTTTTTTTTTTTTTTTTTTTTTTTTTTTTTTTTTTTTTAATAGACAATGGGCATAAATGAATAGCTGGTAACAATAGCGTAGTGGAAGAAAAGTTCGGCTAAGTTCCACTGCCGTTACCATCTCTAGCATGTTTGTTTCTCCTAAGTGATGGAAAGACACATAACCCAAAAGTAATTTCCAGGAGCTTGCTTCTTACAAGTTTCTTCTTTATACCCAAAGCAGCACCACTTTAAGTTAATAATGAAAACGTGTGCATCCTCCATTTTATGATTAAGATAGGTACAGTGATGTGGTTCATACTCAACACAAGAAGACAGAAATTCCCCAGTAAGGAAAGAGAAGGCTGAACCTTCTTAATGACTCATGATCTGACTGATTCTAATGATGTTTCTAACTAATTTCTTTTCCATACATAAGACTTGGATACTTTAATCATGTTTCTTGAATTGGGACCATTGCTATTGTGATCATTCTTAAGTTACTTAAGTGGAGGAAAACTTGTAATTATTGTTTACACTATTTCCTCACTTGTATAACTCTAGAGCAGGCACTTTGTATTTTACTCAACTGTCAGTGGATGGTAAGCATTAAAAGAAAAGAGGTTTAGTGTAAACAGGACCTACAATTAAAGTGGATTTTGCTCATAATCTTGATATTTAATGGCAACCTGATACTTTAATATATAGGGACCATGTGAAATATTGCACTAAGCAATGCAGATATGTAGGGATGCTTTTTTAAAGAAACCACTGATACAAAAGCTCATTTCAGAGATTTCTTCCTTTTCTAAAGCATAGGCCAGGCTCTGGTTTTTGTCCTTGAGGTTAAAAGGCATTGGGATCTTTTGGTAACGTACTTGCTGAAGGTCAGAATTCAAGTGCCTATATAGTTTCCATTCTGTTTCTTCATAACAGAGCTACTTAATGAGTTTAGTGTATCAGTCAAGGACTCCGCACCTGAATCAGGCTCCCCAGAGGCCTGGCTGTTCCCTGCAAAGTCACACAGGCTGCCTGCCTGCCTGGAGTCAAATCAAGGAGGAAGCCTCGGCAGGCTTCTTACAGTGCAGCAAAGGTGTATCGTGCCAGAAGCTTCTTTGGAAGCCACCACCCTCCCTGTAGCTGTTTTTGGCTTTTGTGCAGTTTGAAGGCTGGGTCCATTGTACGTACTCTGTAGTCCCTTAGAGGCAACTCTGGATCTTCAGGACGCATGCTCAAATGAAGTCAGAAGTGCTTAATATTTCCCCTACATCTGCTCTATGACCTGTCAGGACCCACCATGGATACTCCTGGACTCTGCACAGAGATGCCAGACTTCTTTTGCATCTGCAAAATCAGCAGATTTTGAGATGAGCCTGCTTTTGGTTTTTTTTTTTGAACATTCCCAGAGTGTCTCCTCTGTCACCTTCTTTTACCTACTCTTGCACACCTCTCCTCCAGGAGAGTGAGGCCTGTTCCCATTTTCTTCTCTTATCTGAGGAACTGATACAACCAGGAGTGGGATGTTCAGGAACAGAAGGGAGCGTTCAGAGCTTCTGGAGAAAACGGCTTGATTTTGCACAGAATAATTAAATATTCATTGGTCAACAGAGGGAGAGGGTTATTTTGCTGGGACGGGAAAGCTATCGGTGGCCCCTACAGGCTGCCTCATGGGGAATCCATCAGTGTGGTTAGAGGCAGACACTGGTCTTTTTTTTCCTGAAAAATGCTTTAGCCATTTCCCTGTGACAGGGCATGTACTTGAGCATCCTCCCGTGAGGGTGGGCAGTGCAAGTTCATACCCATACTACTCCTTTGAAAAAGCTTCACAGGATGTAGCTGAATGAGAATAAGTGAGGTGCTGCAGTGACATGGGCTACTAGGGCAACCGCTTCTGGTATCTGCTGGTTTGGGTACCTAGGCTGTGCTGGCTGTGTAGTGTCAACCAGCCCTTGGTGACCACTCACCGAGCCCTCAACACTTGCCTGCCGCTGACCTGAGTGGGAAATGGGCATGCAGCTAACTCCCTCTGAGGATCTTGTCAAAGTGCTTGTTTACCCCTATTAGTGCATCTGTTCACTCTGGTAGAAAGCTGTTTGTAACATTTCAGAAGGTTTTTGTGGATTAATTTCCTTCGAGGGGCTGTTTTCCTCTGGTGCTTTGATAGGTGGAGGTAAACATGGCTTTGTAAGTAGCTTGAGGGAGAGAGTTGTTCCTACAATGTAAGAGCAGAGGCTGGTTTTAAAATGGTCCCCATCAGATGTGAACTGGTGTCTGCAGGAAAAAACCCTGCTACACTGGGGAGTAACGCTGAAAATGTAGGCCTGTGATGTGCTAAACACAGTTCAAGCATTCGGTGTGTGTGTGTAATCAAATACAGCTTGTTCTCATTTGTAGCATGCTTTGCATCAGCTGTATTCCCACATTTGGAGAAAAGGGGTTTGAGTTTGCAAAGCCATCTTTTCTGCCATCATGCAAAACAAGTTTTTTCTTTCCTAGGGTGTACTCAGTGAGTGCTTTCTGCACTGTCTCAGTAGTTTTCAAGCCAGTGTCCAAAACTGAAACACAGGGTGTAGGGGTATGGCCAGAGCAAAGTGTGGTACCCAGCAACCAAGTATGATCACACTGTTTTCCCACTGTGAAGGAGGAAGGGGGAGAGGGAGTTGGATCAACTTCTTAGAGGGAAAATGTAGTCAATGTCTCTATGAGGAGGGAGGTGATTTATTTAGATGCAAAATCTGAAACCTCATTTTCAGTTTTTTTAACTTCAAGAAAACCAGGTTCTTAGCCTTAGTGCGATCCCATCATCTAAATTATGGGGAATGTCACTGATAGTTCCCTTCCCTAATTAAAACATTGATCTTCTCCTGTTGTATATGATTGAGCAAGGGAAGGATGTCACCAGAGCCCACTCTTCCTCTGATAGACAGTTCAATGTCAGGCAGCTGGAAGAGGAGTATAACCTTCAATTTAGATGCAAAAGTTTCCATTTAAATTCCAGCACATAGCTTAAAGATTTCTGGCTCCCGTTGAGTGGCTGACTGGGCGTCGCCAAGTAGGTGTGCGCTGAATTCCTCATCAGCCACAAACCCATTCCCCAGCCCCAGAGGCAGCGGGAGCAGCTCGGGGTTGCTCCGACGATTCATAGCTCCGGAGAGCTGAACCAGGAGGCGAGAGACAAGTACAAGAAGCTTCCACCAGATGTCTCTGCCATGCAGCGTTGTTTCCCCTGCCCGTTTTCGGCGCTTGACAGCTACCTGCGGATTCATATAAAGCATATTAACCTTTTGCAATCGTTATCCAAATTCTTGTAAAGGCATAAGTCATGAAAACGGTGTCTCATTTTTCATCACGGTTTATTTAATTGCCTTAACATACGCATTTCACTGAACCCTCATGAAATCATTTTGAGGTTAACAATGAAATTACTATTACCCCTTTCATGAATGCAGTTGCAGTGATAACATTATAATGTAACCCAGCAGCTGCCCAGGAAAAAACGTCTGGAAGAGAAATGAGATTTTCGCTGGTCTTGCTCCCATTTCTGTACTTGAATTTCAGTTGGTCTGCATGCTGATACATCTTGCTGTAGTGTGAAAAAAGAAAAAAACCAAATAAAAGCAGAGACCTTCTATAGAAGAGACAAAGCAGGTTTGGCACTTACTGGTCTGATAACAGAATTTATCTTCCTGCTTCACTCTAGTGCCATTTTGGGTAGGTTTGCAAGGCAAAGGGTGAATGGCAGCTGTGAGATTGGCTGAATTTTCCCCAGCCATGACAGCCTGTGTTAGTGTTGCTAAATCATGTTGTGGCTTGGTTCTGTTCTGGTGCCTGTAGCACATAAACCATGATCTGCTCCACTTGGGCGTCCAGTGTGGAAACAGGGAGAACAATACCACAGTAACTCCAGGGGTGACAGGTAAACTGATTGCTTGTACAACTGTTAGGTGAAACCAAGGTGCTGCAAAGTGCAACCTAGAGCAGAAGGAGGACGATATGGCTGAGAGTCTCATCATCTGCATGAATCATGATAGTGATAATGGTAATGAGTAAGAGTCCCAGTGCTCTCCCAGGAGGCCATTTCTCATTCACATTGTTGCTCTGTTTATAAAATACATACAGATGTCAGTCAGGCTTGTCAATTTTATCTCTTATAAATGACAACAAAAGGATAAAGAGGAATGTACTCAAATATAGCTGCCTTAGCAGTGAGTTTCCCAGGCAAAGAAGAGGTTTTGCAGCATATGGTACTGAGGCAAAAGTATCAGAATATCAGTTTTACACTTGTTCTTTTCAAAGGTATCATCTGCAGTCCCTCAGGGGATTTGTATACTGGTTAAGAACTTTTGGGCCTTTATAGTGAATCTTTCCATTGGCACAGAAGATCTATTTCAATTATGATGTATAAGCAGCGTTAGGGTACTCCAGAATCAACTCTGCTATGCCTGTTTTCATAGAAGAGGAGTCTCTGGCCCAAATTATTTCTAATCCAAGTGTACAGGAGAAATAGTATGTAAGAGCATGTACTCTTTACAGAGTGTGAAGAGAAGGAACACAGATATTCAGTGACTTGGTGACTCAAGGGTAGACAACAAGCCTGGAGGCCAAATACAGTTTGAAACAAGAAGTCTCAAACACTATTGAAGACAGCTCACAGAAACATCAACCTTCTTCCATTCTTTTAAGGAGAGGAATCTGTATTAAGAGGGTCAGCGAAGATCTGATAGGAGAGAAGCGTCCTCATTAATAATTGCTGTTTGGGCAAAGTGACAGTGGCATTTACTGATGATCTTTATAGTACATATCTGTCCTGCAGGAACCAGCATTGTCATTATTGTATAAATATTTAGCATACTTCAGTTTAATGGATGTGTAATTCAAATACAACTAAGATGTGAGCAAGCTCATCAGCGTTACACAAACTCAGTTTGGTTTTATTTCTGAGTGGGATATGTGAAATCAATAGCACTTGACAGCATATCCCACAATGCCTCTTCCATACTCTAGTTTGTCTGAAATAGGGAAAGAAATGTTGAGAATACAGAGAAGAAAACTCAGTATCATCAGCCTAAGTCAAGGTCCTTATCATTGCTTTGTACCTTCCTAGGACCTCTGGTTAATTGGCATCCACTCTGCATCAGTTGTTGCCTGTGCCAAGGCTTGCAATGTACCTGGAGGGCTCTCAAACCTATATCTGACAATATTGATGGAATCATTCCGACATTAGTCAGATTACTCTTACAAGACAAGCAAAGTTGTTAGCCACAGCATGTCTTCTTTTCTCAGCATCACTTCCCATGCACTGTCATGTGAGTAGCAAGTGTCTGTTAGCCTGGAGAGAAGTTGGTTAGAAGCAGATATTGTAAAGTTAGAGCCATTCCAGAAGCGTAGACTGCTACAGAAAATGATCCATCCACAGAAGCAGAAATGAGTCTTTCTGTGTGATCACAATAAAATAAAAGTACTGTGCCAGCTTCCTTTCTCTTTCTTGAATGATTGTATAGGTCTGCTGGATTGCATCAATACCTTCTTGCAGTCAGTAATTCATTGCCATGCTTTTGGCTCAGTCCTGCTGCTCAGATATTCAAGTGCATGCTTCTGCCTATTTGAAAAATCAGCTCTTGCATATGCACACAGTAGTAGACTTTACAAGATATGCAAAATCTGTGTGCCAGCATATTTGTGGGCGCTGAGCCCTTGAGCCTCAGAATATTTTTACCAAATACAAAAATACTGATAAAAATGCAACAGTATGTTTATGTCGTGGTTCCAAGAAACATTTCTGACTATGTGCAAACAGGCTCATTGGGCAGGACTGCTTTTTTCTTTTGCTGTTCTTAGCACATAGCACAAAAGGGGCTGAGGCTGTCGGCATGCTGAGGTGCTCCCACAGTACCACTGATTACCATTAAACAGCCGTGCGAGGGAGGGATTTTGCAACCTCAGAAAGATGTATCAGAAGTGGATTAATTCCTGCTGAACTGTTGGGACAGAGGGTGCATATGTTCTGGAGAAGCCCCAAATGTTTCCCATCTCAGATAATAGCTCTTTTTTTGCTGTCAGTCAGTCCCAAAGTGAGCAGAACTGAAAGATGTCAATTCTTTCAGATATTCCCTTTCCTAAGGATCTTGACAGCTTCAGCTGCAGCAACAACAAACTTACTACTTTTTTTTAATCTTACCTGTTTAGTCCCACCATAGGTGTCTTCTCTCTCGCAAGGAAGCGTAGATTCAGTTTATATCATGCAACATCAATACTTTCCCCTCACTTTGCTGAAAAGGAGTCAAGGAACAATACAATGTGCTGCCTGTCCTCTGTCTGCTGTGTGCTATGGTAGCCATCTTCCATACTTTCATTTCAGAAGCAGTTAGGTACAACAGAATAACTAGAGGATAGACACAGATACATAACAATGTGTTACTCAAAAAGAATATAGTTAGGCAACTGCTACACATCTGCAATACCTGCAGTATGCATAACAGCAAAATAAAAGACAAATTGCAAAGAAAAGTTTTGCTATTTCATTGCTAATTAATAATCCAATTAAAGATCTGTATCTGTATCCTTGTTGTTGTTACATTCATTTAAGGCAAAACAATAGTTTTGTATCATGCTGCCTATGGACACAGTAATATGCAGCTGTTTGGATTACACATTCTGGCTCAATACTGGGGAAATATGGCATATCTGGATAGTTCCAAAGGGTGCGTGTGATTTAACCAGATAGTTAAACCTCTTTGTTAACTTGATTTCATACAGGTGTTATTTTCACCCATAAAATAACACTGAGTTGACTGTTACCTGAGGGCTAGTAATTCTGGTTCTTCATTCTGATTCCTGTGTATGGATGAGAATGCTATGGATAAGCCTGTTTCTGTGTGACTGTTTTGTGTATTTTAGTGTTTACTTGCATGACCCCAAAATCTGATCAGAGCAAGCAAAGCCTATTTATTTTTTTTTCTGGAAAGTTCATTAGACAAAAAGCTTTACTGCCTGAAACCTTTCCCCAGTTCTCAGAAAGCTCTTCAGTTTTTTTGGGACAGATTGACAGATTTGAGCTGAGATGTGTGATAAAGAGTTAGGAGCCGAGCTCTTCCTGTAAAAGGCAATCCTAAGAAAAATGTGGTTTAGTTTTCAGCCTATGATAATCTTAATGAGATAATTCATGGAGGGCTTGTCAGGAAAATCAGTTTACCATCTTCATCCCATTTTTATACAATGCATATTTATCTATCTTTTTTCCTCCTCTGTTTACAGAAGCATGAAGCTGTCTCTATCCTATACTGAAGGATGGCAAAAGAAATAGGAAAAAAAAAAAAAGGCAGTTTTCTTTTTAAATACAAACACTTTAAATGACTTAGGGGAAGTGGTTGCTGCTGGGAACCCTATCCACCTCTCTGCTCCTCCTGCTGCTGATTTCCATCCAGCTGTGTGCTTTGCAGCTTCCCTTGCACATCTGCTGTGTGGTACCACCAGCTTTTCCAGCTCGCCGAGCAAGGGGAGAGCCCTACACACAAAATATACACAATCATGTTCCTGCCCCTCTGGGGGGAGCGCACAGTCCGATAATGCTGTCTGGTAATGTCTTCTTGGCTCATTTTCAGCAGTTAACCAAAAAGTTCATTTCAAAACCATCTATGCAATAATATTTACAGCAAAACAAAATTGAGAAAGTCAGGATTGGGGATAAAACTGCTTGTGATGAAAGAAAGAGGCTGCATTTGTTGGATATTGGTTTAGCCAGCTGAACTGTGATTCAACTCTAACGCACCACCATTGTGCCTTTCCACGTCTATTTCCCATCTCTTTCTTTAAATATAGAACAAATGTTCTGTCTGCTATTAAATTTAAGTTATTCTATGTGACTATAACATTCTGCTTTTCTGTTTGATCAGGCTCTGTTCCATCTGAATGGCAAAATGAATAAAGGATTGAAGTAGTTAGAGAAGGAACAGCCATATTAGACTGGAGTCCATCATTCTGTAAGAGTATAATACTGTGACAGAGTCCATATCAGATATTATATTGATGTAACACAGAAATGCTTTACACTATCTGAAATTATAATGAGAGAGAACACCCTAGGAGTAGATTTCTTGTCAGTGCAATTGCCAGGTTACCTGGAAAACAAGAGGTAATGCACAGACTATTACAACAAACAGGTGCTAGGTTAATTTGTGCCATTAAGTCCTCTCCAGCATCAGCCCTATGTGTTTGGCACTATGAGGTCCAAAGTGACATGCTCTTCTTGTACCACTATGCTGTGATCTGTTGGCTCTCACTAGCCAAGTGGGAAGGGGCTGATACAGCTCTTATGGCTTGAAACACAATCCATCAAAGCCAAGGGCAGTTTTGCCTGTGATTTTGGAGCAAAGTGCTGCCAGGCTCAGCGCAGTCCTGGAGGGAAGGATGGGGCTTGGTGCCGCGGTAGGTGGCACTCTGTCCCCAGTCAGCCCCTTCATGCAGCCTCCGAGGAGGCCCTGGGCAGCTGGAGATGCTAGATTTTTGCTTAGCATCTGAAGACAACTCTGATGTCTTGCTGGAGGTGAAAAATTCCATGGTTTATTTGCAGAAGAAGAGATAAAAACCTTTTGGCATCCTGGCTGTACCCAAAATTAAATGGATCTATTCTGCCTAATTTCTCCCGCGTTTTTATTGATGCAGCTGTAATTGATGCATTGCTTCTCCCAGACTGAAGCAGGCTTTGAAACAGCCCTTTAAATGTATATTCCCTCACCTCCCACCACTAAAGGTGAGGTAAACCAGTATTTAACAGTGCTTATTAAGTTTGTACTGCACATTAATACAGTTGTGGAAGCTAGCACTGCAAAAATATGCTATTTCAAAAGTATTTTCTATAGAGTTTCTTCATCAGAATATGAAGTGATGAAGTAGAAATGTGTTTTATACTCTTCTGCTACTAAAGATATAATTGTGAGACAAGGGATATCTTTAGTGCAGTGCTTTAAACTCTCAAAATAGTTTTTTTCTCTCAAAATACTCGTAACAAAAATACATTGCACCAGGTGCCCTGGTTTCATTTCTGCATGCTCTTTTCTCAGAGGTTTCACATAGCTCAGAAATGGAAAGTCAAACTACACAGTATGCATTTGCTGCTGATGGACATATACACAGGGCTAGACTAATGAAAATACCATATTTCTTCTCAATACAGTGTACATTTCTAGTGCTGAGTAAATACTAAACATAATGGCTGAAAGATCTTGTTACTAAGGCAACTAGCTCCCATGTTCTCTTTAAATATATGTATGCTACTAAAAAAAAAATCCTTATCAAGATTTTGTGAACTGAATACTTGAAGAGATCTGCCTTATGAAAGGCTAAATGTTGTGTCCAGACTCAGGCTGGACTTTTGGATTGACAATAACGGTAGGAACAGAAATTGATGGAAAGGGTAATGATTTTCAAGTTGCAGAGTATTGGCTGACTTGTACAAAATAGGTGCTAGGAGAGAACTTTTCTAAGGCCTGTGCATGCCATAAGTGCCTTCAGAGATCTAATATATGTAAATATTTCACAGTGCCTCCTTCTGAGACAGCTGTTTTCACTTGCTATATTAGGCAGACCAATATATTTCTATAGTATGATGATTCTTCTTACTAATGAGCCTAAGCAAAGCAATGCCCAGCAGCATAGAGTATGGTGTGTAGTCTCTACATCCTGCTATTAGTAATTGTTTCTGTATAAATATCTTCAGTATTAGAACACATCATATACTGTAGCATGCAGGTGTGCATAACCCAGTGCTGCTCCAAGAGAGGGAAGAGTGTAGCTGAGGCACTACTTGCACGGTAGTTCTCATCCAGCTGTCTTGGCTATGACTGACTGCTTTTGCTATAAATGTTTATTCTGATGGCCACTCAACTGTACTTTATACCCAATGAAAAAAGAAGAGTTCCCTCAGTGGGGGTTTAGTGCTTATGCTGGTGCAGTATCAGTTTAATTCAGCCTTTCCTCATCAGAGAGATGCTTCAGTCCCAGATCATCTTCATAGCTCTCTGCTGGACTCTCTCCAGTCTTTCTTGAACTGGGGTGCCCAAAGCTGGACACAGTACTCACCAGAACAAAGGGGAAATATAACCTCTGGTGACCTGCTGGCCATACACTTATGTTTGAGTGGCCCTGAGACTGGACAAGTTTACAGCTTCTTACGAATCACCATGCTTTCAGCAAAGTACTGCAGGAAATAATAAGGTCTCTATATTCAGGTTTTTAGGAGTTGGTTTGTTCATTTGTTTCTTTTTAAGAATATTTAAATAACTCTAGCTTAGTGCCCTATCCTAGCAACAAGGGACACTAAATGAAGTTATATTTGAAGGTGTAATTCAGTGCCGCATACTCACTGGCAGTGAATGTCTCTGAAAAGCTCATTATCGGCAGGTATAAAAGGTGTCACAGAATAAGTTTAAGAAACAGAGAAATAGTATTAGCTGAGAATTCTTCCTCCAAGTGAAGTTTTAACCCCAGTCCATCTCTCAGAGCTGCAAGTACTGAGGCAATTCACAAATACTTTTTCTACCTTCTGTGTTATGTCTAAAGTGTTATTGTCCAGAATAGGGGAAATTCACCTGTGGGCACAAAGATGCATCACTGCCTTTTTTTAGCTTTTAACCCCGAGGAAAGTGTCTGTCCCATCTCCTCAGATTGTGTAATAAGGCTAGGAGGTCCTTATCCACATCCCTCAGCTAGGTTTTTCTCTCTCCATGGCATGGGTCCAAGTACTTTCAGCTCATTTCTGAAGCCTCAAGAAGTGACACCATTCTGTTCCCACTTTTAGAAAATACCAGTGACACACTGAGGCTGAGAAAAATCCTTGCTTCTAAGTAAGCTGCTCTGGAAGAAACTTTCCTTGTCTCAGTTCTTTCCCAGCCTTTTCAGAGGTTTCCCTCGTGTGGTCTTAAAGACAGTGCTTGTAATTAGGGAAGCTCTTCATTCCAAGCACAATGAATACAGTCCTTTTGCCAATTATGCCCCAGCAGGGATAATAGTATTTTATTATCCTTAAATCCAGAATTTAAATGTATTTTAACCAAAGTACCCAAACCCAATGCTTAACATCAATGTAATTGAGGTCTGTCCCATATAGTCATTTTCCTGGCTCACCAGCAGATGCTTGAGGAAAGCACTTCCCCTTGGAGGCCTCCATCCATCTGGAGTTCCAAGCAGCCCTTAGGCTGCACTTCTCTGTTTTCATCAACAATAAGCTCTTGCTCTCAAAACCTTCAGGGAACGTGGATTACACACGCATGGAAATGGGATTTTTAGTAACAAGTGGCCAAACGTTCAGACATCTCCTCTAAAGACATTTGTACTTCTAGTGAAAAAAAGAGCCTGATCCCAATAAGGAATCTATTTCTAAATTAATAATAATTTTTAAAACCCCTCAAGTCTAAGATACATTAAAATACAAGGTGACATTTGAATATGTACTGTGGGTCAGACTCTGATGCTCTAGGGCACGTTGGGTACTGTCTTACTTGCAAGTAGTTCCATTAATTTCAGTGACCCAGTTATGGAGTTAGACACCACTTAGAAAGAGAAAAGATGTTAAAAATCTGCCCACAGTATTTTATGCTAATTTGATTCTATACTGCCTCCCAGATCCAGCCACCCCATTCTGCTTTCACCACAGTGCAGCATCTCCTTCATAGATGCTGACATCTCTAGATGGCTGTCAGACTTTGTGACGGAGAATGTTCAAATAACATTGTAGCTGTGTCAATAAAGCAGATATGCATCCATTCATGGGGAGGCTATTTTTTCAGTGATTCTTGTAAAATTCCTTGGATTTTTTGTAACTTTGATACTCAGGTTTCTGTGACTATGGTAACTTCTGTGCATTTACATATTGTAGGCTGTGCAGCCACAAAACTGTATTGGAGATAATTGATTTTCTCCCCTAAGTAATTTGGTGCTCTTCACTTCAGAGATCATCCTTTGGATTATCGACTCCTCATTATTAGTCATTTGCAAAATTATTGCTGTGACTGTGAGGTTCAGAGCCCTGTCAGACTTTCAGCTTCTTTTCCTCAGGGTTTGCTTCCTGACCAGGAAGGTTTTAATCTTTTTGTACTTGTGAAAAAAACTGAAAAGCCGGCTAGCTGTGCTGGCACCTTCTCCCATAAGGCTGACATTTCAAATCAGTTCTTTATCAACACATGCTTCTTGCTTGCTTTTACGATAGCCTCGAAAAATGTTACAAAGAGCATGGCCAGTGATGATAACCTCTGCAGAGCACTGACCTGCAACAAGGAGAGGAGTGTTTCCAGATTACTACATCATATTAGCAAATAAGTAGTTTTGCTTGCACTTGACTACATTGTCACCCTTTTCAGTGTTTCACAGCTGGATTAACACTTTGCTTATGATAGCGTCAGACCATTTTTTCTGTTTCAAATGAATTTATAGCTTCATCATAAAACCTTGCTCTCAGCTAAATGGCACCTAAACTGCCTGCCTGCAATTAACTGTATTATTTAGTCCAGAATTTTCAGAATTGTCAGAATAGCCATTGAAGAGTCAAAGCACTTGAGGCTTGGATTGAGCGTTCTTTTAATGACAAAAGGTGAAATTCATGTTTTAGAAAAAAATCACCAAATGTATCGAGTGCTGTTGCTTATGTTGATTTTCAAGGCATTTAGGACTTCACAGAAGTGGTGTTGATAGCCTAAATATAAAGAAATGTTTGAATTTCAGATACTGCTGCTTCTCTGTTTGCACTCTGTTTTCATAGCAAGGAAGTGACATTTATCAGGCTCTGCAGTGTTCAAACACTGCAGGTAGTAGTAGGAGTAACTCAGTGCTTTCATTACCATCTGTTGTTCCCTGCTTGCTCCTTTGATGATTTCTAGCTTGCAGTTAAGGTAATCATTGAATAGGAAGGACCTGGTTTTAGTTGTGCGGTTGTATCTGAAGTAAGCAAAAGGATTAATAAGATGCAGTAGCATCCATTGGCAATAGCTAATAACATCCATGTTATTTGTTCTTTTGGTTGTACGTCAAGCTCAGTGAACTCCCTGCTGAGATCATCATCCTATGGGTAAAAGCATGCGGAATTGGGACCCAAAACTATATACAGTTTTACTGATGTCCCAGTCATGACTTCTGTAGTGCTGGAGAAAGACTGATGTGGAGCCATGGCATTTTGGCACAAAACATGGCATATCAGTAAGGGCTGTGACTACTGATAACATTTCTTCTGTTTTATATTGCTAATTTCAGCAGTATTCCTATACAAGCACATGCATGTGTGTATACAAAGACCTTTCAGTTTCCTCTGCACTGATAGCTTTCTGCTTGTTAGAAGTCCTCGTTGTCTGCCTGTTAGAGGCTCAGGAACATTGCCATGTGCTGGAGAAGGATTCTAAATTTCATTAGACATAGCCTAGCCCTGACAGACAAGTCTCTAATGTCAGGCATATATTGCACTGATTAGAGTGATTCCACAAATTTCTGTGTAAACTTGTTCCGTTTCCTAACTTCTCCAATAGTTATAACATTTGCTTAACATTAAAACTAAATCCCCCCTTGATGCATCTTAATCGCATCGCTTCTTGTTCTGTCCTTATTCTCTAATGAGAATAATTGGTCTACATTCTCTCCATAACAGCCCTTTGCATATTTGAAGGCAGTAATGCTTCCCCTCAGTCCTCTTTCCTCCAGACCGAGCAGGCCCTGCTCTCATAACCTTTTCTCAGAGGTCTTATTTACTAATTCGTTAATCATTTTTGTTGCTCTCATCTGAACTCTCTCCAATTTGTCTGTTTTAAAATGCAGTGCCCCCATATGAATGCCATTCTCTGAATGAGTTCTAGCCGATGCTAAGTAGAGCAGAATAAATATCTTGCTTGTTTAACATGAGGTATTCCTCAGTGTGGCTCTTGCCTTGTCTGCCAGAGTTTGGTCGTCTGGCCTCTCCCTCCATTTGTTATCCTGTACAACACCACAGAAAACAGGAGCTTTCTAATGCATTGTTTTCAGGGCAAAGACAAACCAAATCCTGACGTCTTAGTTATCCCACTTCCCAAATGGGAGGCACTCCCCTCCCTGTCTGCTTACAACATGGAGGAGGACCTGGTGGCTGAGCTGTCAGGTCTTGGGGAGGTCCAGGAGGCTCTGAGGTCCCTCATCCCACGCCACAGGTGCTCCTCACCACAAGCCACCATGGTATGGCCTTGTGCTCCCCTTCCGCTTGCCTGGCCAGGGGCTGTGACCTCCTATGCCTTTCCCTTGCCTGTGCCCTACATGTGCTAGTCACAGGGGCCCTGACACAGCCAGGGCATTTTCCCTGTGTGCCATTAATGGAGACCAGTGCTGCTGTGACCAGGGCTGTGAGAGCTCCAAGCCCCCGGGAGGCTTCACACAAGAGTGAAGGTGGAAATTTCACCACTGTCTCCCTACATGGTGTAGTTTGATGTTATTTCTTTGGTAAATCCAAGTGCTGAGCCCAGGATGGCTGCATCAAGCCCATATCATGGAGTGATGAGTGAACAGCACTGACTGAGGAACCACGTCTAGGTGAGATGCACCCCATCGTTTGCAGCAGAGGATTCACCCTTGTCCTTTTGGGCTGCCAGGAGTCAAGCCTTGCAACTTGGCCATTGAGTTCTCCCTGTCCACTGCAGCTCTGGAGACCTGCACCGGAAGACTTACATGGATGGGAAAGATGGGTCTGGGGAGGACGGTATGGCTGCCACCTGTACACTGGAGACAGAAGTATCAAGGTTAGAGGAGGAAGAGCATGTTAATTTTTCAGTCATGCCCAGCAAGTGAGAGATGTATTTATCTTAGCTCAGAAACAGTTATTGATGCAAGGATTTTTATTGTGGTTTTGTGCCCACACCATGAACAGTTTGCTTGAGCATCATTCCTGGTACTTGGGCACTTGGTACGGAAGATTTGAGGGGTGAGGCCCCTTTGCAAGGGCTGCCTGGCAGCATGGGAACCTCACAGCTGGTGTCTTGCTGCCCATGACAGGCAGGTACTGTTTTGAAGCTGCCTTGCAGGTGGCAGTTAAGAAGTTGTTTTCCACATTTTGTGCCAGCTTACACCAGTGGGAGGTGAGGTGCTGATATCCTCAGAGGTAAATGACCCAGAGAGAGCACAGAGAGACACCGTTTTGCTTAGCAGCCTTTGCAAACAGTGGGTCTCTTTGTGTTGCAATTTATGCTCATAATACAGGGACAGCAGTACTTCCCAAGGACTGCCATCTCACATACTTAAAACATCTTGACAAGCTTTGGAGCTGAATCCAGAGCCCTCTCTTTCAAACATTCGCTTTGACTTTGCAGAGCTTGGAGTCGGCCCTGGAGACACTCTGACTGGAAGCGTTGCTGAAGATGATTACTTCTTTCAGAGAGCAAGACAATACCTGCTGACACACTGTTTTGCCTGCAAAGAATTAAAAACTCAGCAAATGAATTCTGCATAAATGTTCCAGTCTTATACTTTGAGGAGGGGATGCAAGTGGTAAAAATACACCCGCATCCCAGGCTCTGTGTTCAGCAAAGGCGCTGGGCTAGAGCTTCAGCTTTGCTGAGTCCACGTTTTTTGAAGCTGAGTGAGGAAATGGTTATGGCTGCCAGCCCACAGCCAGGTTGGAACAGCCAGGGAGCTGCTGTGATGTGTAGCATCCAGTGGCATCTCCAAGGCCTTAGGCACAATGAATACGGAGGGGCAGTGATATAACCTGGGGACACCCCCATGCCCTTTCTTTTTCTCATCTTTGCCTCCCCTGCTGGCATGCCTCTTGGAGCAAAGGAGGCAGAGGAGCAGCAGCATGCTCTGAGGGAACGTTTCAGTGCTGGCAATCAATCATGCATGCAGGTAGCACAGCTTCTCTCTTTTACCTCTGCACCTTTTAAGTGATGCAGAGAATGTGCCCACAATTTACGAGGCTCGTGCTGAATGCAGCCAACATCATTGACTGCTACATTTTTCCAGATCGGTGCACCAGTATGCTGCTTAATAGCTCTGGCATAATGTGCAACAGTACCGAGCGCTATACCTTAGAGCTAAATGAGGAGACAGGAAAAGATGAACAGCATAGTTGTTTTTCATGCCGCACACAGTGAAATTACACAGGAAGTAAGTCACCTCTTGAAGAGACTAGACACAAGAGGAGTTATTTTTCTTGGTTAAATTAAAAAGAATGGTTAAATGCTGGGTAGCTAGAGCCTGCATAGCAGATACTGCACCAGCACTTTTCTTACTAAGAAAGTGACCATATAGATTACTGTCTGACTTTAAAACAACTAAGGAAGTGTAGCTGTAAAATTCACTACTGCTAATTTGCCTTCTGGCAGGAGAAGGAGAAACCAGCTTTAGCTGGGCATTTCACTTCATACAGTATTAAAATACTGTGGCTTGTAAAGAGTGCTTGAACATGTGAGGACATGGTGTCTGGTTGCTCCGTGCTTGACTGATGAACTTGCATGGCCATCACAAAAGCTTCACATACTGAGCAAAGAACTGAGAAACCCAAACCCAGCTGACTATGTAGTCTGCTGTTTCTTGGCTTTGCAAAGGTATAGAGCACTGGATTCACATAAGCTCACTGAAGGAATGGACACTGAAGCTAGTTCTCCTTAAACCTTTTCTGAAATCTGGCATCTCTTTGGCATTTCTAGTTACCCATGGACAATATGCCTGCTAGAGGAAATTCCTTTCCTGGGGAATTTCTCTTGCTGTCCCAGCACTAGCCCTGTTCTGCCTCAATCATAGCAGGTAAGATAGATCAGAGTGGTCCCTCCAAAGTGTTTTCAGCACAACCTACATAGGAAATACTTCTATATCATACCTTGTACCCAGGGAAAGATTTTTTTTCCACCTTTCTGGTTTTGCCCCTTTCATTTCTCACCAACAGGCACAAAACTTACATTTAAGGGAAAAATACAATTAATTTTAAAGGCTGTCCCACTTTGTATCAAAATCTTTCCATTCATCTCAGCAAACATTGTCAAGTTGTAAAGTACTAAGGGACGATTCTGTAGGAAGAGGTACTCATCCCGTCTCTAAACTCTGATTCTGGAATTTCACAGTTTTATCTTGTGAAGATTTGCCTCCTTCAGGAAATGCATGCATGGGCATTGTAAATGTTTGGGGCTTAATTGGAACTGACCTCAAGTACAAAACCTTACCCACAACCCTAGTTTCTTTATAAAGAGGAAAGAATTGCTGTATTAGATGGGAATAAATTTATCTGCACAGAGATCTGGTGCAGTATTACTACCCCACATGGGCTATTTCATGCGATCAAGCTTTAAGTTAGGACCTAACACCTTAGGGCCTTGCAGCTTGTGGGAAGTTTGGGGGAATTTCTTCATAGACTCCTGTTCTTTCAAACTCCTGTCATTACCATAAATTCTCTGACTCAGTGGAATAGTTGTTAAAAATATAAGAGAGGGTGTGTGAACTCATCTCTCAGGTGTCCTAGGACAGAGAAGCAGAAAAACTTTACTGTTCAGATCAGCGTGTATAAACTCAGTTGTTTCCTGCTTTTCTTTGGTTACTTCTCTAATTGCAGTCTGAGAGCACCACAACTTAACACTTTCAGTTCATATCAAAAGCTAACCAAGACAACTTAACCTCTTTCTCTTCCACCTTTATAAATGATAGTGATAACTTTTCTAGGATAGGGTTGGAATGGATCAAACAGATGTTATTACACCTTGCTCCTTTATAATACATGCTTCCTGTTGCCCGTTATCTACTTTGCTACTCAGCTCCTAACAATGTGATAGGCTATCTATAACCTTTTTTTTAAATAATCTTTAATGGATGAGTGAGACAGGAAGCCCCAGTATCTTTTAGAGACCCACTGTAAAAGCAGATTCCTTCGAAATCCAGCTATTCCAGTTAATAGGACCTGGCACAGGCACTACATCTACTATCCCAGACCTTAAAAGATAATTTATAGCAGAACTTTGAATATTTCCTGACTCAATGCATTTTTTAATATACTGGATCATTTGCATCAGTGTCTCTGTTCACCTTTTAATTCATGAGTAAGTAAATTGTGGAAGTTTAACCTTTTCTATAAGAAAAATAGGACTTTATATGGAAGTTAATATTGGCACAGTCTGTAGAAGTGCTCTGTCTTAGCTATCTGGGCGAATGTTTTGTCTGGCCTTCATTGCAGTTCTTTTGGTTTTACTGGGTCTTTTTTATTTTTTTTTTTATTTCTTTTTGTTTTAATTATTATTTTTTAATTTTTTTTTACCTAAAGCTAAAAAAAGAATTTTAATAAACTAACATAAATATAAAATTCTTTAAATTGTCCAGTCATGCTCTGGCTAGCTTTCCCCCTATATAGTACTTTGTGCCATNAATGTTTTGTCTGGCCTTCATTGCAGTTCTTTTGGTTTTACTGGGTCTTTTTTATTTTTTTTTTATTTCTTTTTGTTTTAATTATTATTTTTTAATTTTTTTACCTAAAGCTAAAAAAAGAATTTTAATAAACTAACATAAATATAAAATTCTTTAAATTGTCCAGTCATGCTCTGGCTAGCTTTCCCCCTATATAGTACTTTGTGCCATGATGAACATTTATGCTTACAGCACATTCCTTCTTGAGTAATTTATAGCATTTAAAAGCTTAGATGGTCTTGTGAGCGTCTTGGTTCCTTGGTGCTTAAGTGGGCTGTTGGCTCTGTAACATCCATTTCAGATCTAGCAGGCAGCAGTGTGCCACTGCAGTGCTTGAATGCTACCATACTCATCCAAGGACATAACTAGCAGTATGAAAGATTTCTCTAAAGACTGATGCACACAATTAACTGAATTACTTCAACAGGGTGTAGATAGGATAGATTTAAAGTGGAACCTGTTACTGTGCCAGTGGCTGGATGAGGATCCTGCTGTGCCAGTCAAGGGGGAAGAAAATCCTTCTCTGCCAGTTTTCAATGAAGAAGTTCTTGCTGTGACAGCAGATCTAGCTGGCACATATGATTTAATGTCCCCAATTACCATATCTTTGTAATTATCATCCATGTCTGATAACTCTTGTGGAAACTATCAGGTCTTGAGAAGAGGAGCTAGAAGTCTTGTAAGAATATTATGTCTTGAATTGATCTTTCTGTTTAATGTTTCATCACTCTGCTACCGATTGATCATTCTTTGAATAAAATAATAGCATAGCTGTATGCCAACACTTGTGATTCATTTTCACTTAGCTAATCAAAATGTTGTTTCACAAGACCCTGATGATGTTCAGGATGCTTTTTAGGAGGCATTACCTTACTTCAAGCTGGCTGACTCAGATGGTCTATTTCTTATAATGTTACCAGACCAAACCCCATGATTTATAAAGACATGCTTTCCTTTAGCAAATAGTTCTTATGGAGGTACAGAACTGTTTCATTGCAAAGTTTTTCAACTAGCAAGAAATCATGGTAAATATTGCTTTTCAGTTGAAGAAACTGCAGCATCTTAGCATATCCTGGATAAGTAACAGCACATTTTTTTCTTTCTACATGAAAGTTAGGGATTAGAAGAAGATTTGTAGCCTCGCCCATACAGACCAGCCATCCATTGTTAGCCTGCCAAGCCAAGCATCTCTTTTCACTCTATCTCATGCTGAAACCATAATGGCAAGATTCAGACACTGGCTTGGTTTTAGGAGAGCTTCTTTTAGCCATGTGAAAAATGAAAACAATTTTTTTTCTACTTCTGTAGTCATGAACCGTGTTCATGTTTACAGCTGAATTTTGGAAGCACATGCCCATCAGCCAGGGATGTGACTCTTCCCTTTTTGTGAATACTAGTTGCTCTTCTTACTGATGTAAAGTTAAACAGAGTAATGGAGTTTGATGTTTGCAATAGCAATGAAATGGTATGTAAAGATCACCCTTGTGAAGGCTTAAGCACTGAAGTAGGATGAAGCAGTGAGTCAGGATACTCTAATGTAGTTAAGAGACTCTGTAGTCAGAATCTGTGTTGCAGTTAGAAAAGTGTTTCATAGGCCTGAAAGACGTGGGTGAATTTTACTCAGAAAACTAAATATTTTCTACAGTTTTGTGTGTCCAGCATAATTATGTTCTCAAGTTTTAGCATTTACCATAAGTCTCAGTAGCAGTAGTATGGGGAAGATGATTGCATTGTAGCACTGAACATCGTCTGCCTTCAGCAAAGATGAAGTTCATAAAGGACACAGAAAGCACAAAGCCCCTGTTAACCTCTGGTGAATGAAGGTTTGTTAGTACACTCCAAGAAAGCAATCCTTTTTCCCCCTAGGTCTTTGTACAGTACTATCTATTTTCTTTTATAGAGAGTGAAGACACCACTGCAGTAATTTTATAGCCATATCCAGCTTCAAGAAGACTGTAGAAGCGTCTGGTAGGGGCAGAATTGGGATTCATTATTTCAGCCACTTACTTTCCTGTTACTCTTTAAGAAGTAAGTTAAACAGCCTCTCAAAACACTGACAGGTTGGATTTAACCCTGTTTCAATGGCTGGTGTGGTCAGCAGCTGGAATGGCCACTGGATGATGGCCCACTGAGTGATCAATAATCCATATTGGGTTTTGGTTTGTGTTTTTTTTTTTTTTTTTTTTTTTTTTTTTTTATTTTTAATTAGCAATGTAATTATTAACATCTGAGAAAAAAATGTTTCTCTAAGTCCAATGATTCACTTGTATTTCCCCAAGTGTGATTACAAACATTCTCATGTAAAATATTGTACATATGCCTTTTCACAGACCAATATGTCAGACTTCTAACCACTTGCCTTTGCTTTCTACAGCAGTCCTTTGAGTTAGTGGTGCTTGTGCAATTCCAGATGAGAGCTCCCAGTGCTCACGTGGTTCCACTTCTTCCTGATGAAGCAGAACAAGTGAGCACCTGATTGACTTTTGCTGTAAATGCTGACATTCTGCAGCCAAAGGGGAGAGGGTGAAAAAAAAAAAAAAGGAAGAACTCTTTGATACTGTTTAAAGCACACAGGCCATTTTCAGCAAGGATTTCCATTTCAAGAGATTTGTTAGTATAGTCTTGGATTAGTGCGTGCATTGAAAGCTTTACTCAGGAAGATTTTTCATCCTTTGAGGCACAAGCATACCAAAGCCCTCTGTTGTTCCAAATCCATGATTCTATGCTGAATAATGATATTTTTAAAAGTGTGGTACCTCANCAGGAAGATTTTTCATCCTTTGAGGCACAAGCATACCAAAGCCCTCTGTTGTTCCAAATCCATGATTCTATGCTGAATAATGATATTTTTAAAAGCCTTATGCAGCCCCACTGTGGTACCTCACCAGTTTCAGCCCATCTCACTCTTTCTCTTTTCCCTTATTTTTTTTTTTGTCATTTCCTACCATAAAACTTTTAGCACAGCCTTTCAGTAATTCAGAAGTTCTTCAGTGCCAGGCAACTGAATTGCTGAGATGCTGATTTAAAAAGAAAGGTATCTTATGCTGATTTTGTTTTAGAACAAGCTGACTAGCTGCAATTGAGGTTAATTGACCTTTATAATGGATACACAGGACAGTACTAAAGCTGTATGCATAAACTGCCAGTTTATTTGAAAGCAAATTGTGTTAATTAACATTCATTGTGCATCTTTCTGTTGTTTATTGCTAGTTGCTCATGTGAATACTTTGTTGATATTATATATAGGGCAAACATTTGTTTCAGATAAATAGGATTTTCAGTTGAACAGGTTTTAATTAAATGATCCTCTGTACTCCATTTGGAAACTGTGAAGTACTGTACAGTGTGAACCTAATCCTGTTATCTAGGATCTTATATTGTTGAATCATGTCTCACACAAATTTTTTTATTTTTGGCAAATAATGTGTAAATTCTCTGCCACTTGTGCAAGATTTAGGTCTTTCTCCAGAGTAAAACATTAAATTATGTTGCTACAGAGACTGAGTTTATGTAGGAATTATAGGTGGTTAGTCTGTCTCACAGGAAAAAAAACAGTGTTATAGTAAATATACATTCAGTACTATGTTAAAAGTGTAAGTCAGACTATATACAGCTTCTCTCCTAAACCTGTCCTGTTCTGCTAGACACTCAGACATTGTCTTTCTTTTCATAGACCTTACTAACCACCTCTGGCACCAGTCCTGTACAGCCATAGTCTTCGTGTTTTTCACAACATACAATATTTTTGATCCCTTACTTTTACATACGTCTACAAATTCAGCCCAAACCAGTCAATTTTCCCATATTTTTTTCTCTACTGAATGAAAACCATAGCTGACAAAGTCACTGGTCACCCAACCACTGCGAGTAGTGATAGCTTTCCCTTTACTCTGAAAGCTAAATCCAAAAGCAACCCCCCCAATGCCCCAGATGGAAGCCTTTTCTGGGTTACAAAGCACGTTTTGCTTAACAAAGTTAGAATGAGCAAAGATTGCTAATACATTGTCTGAAAATAAAGCAGAACTAAAAAGACAGGTAGATGTTCTGTAGGCATGTTCATAGCATTAACTGAGTGGCACAGAGCTATCAGTTACGCTAATAATCTTTTAGCTCCTTCTGACACTTCACTGCTGTCTTTAAATAGCCCTGTAGCTAGACAGATAGGCGAGGAAGTAAAATAAGCCTTTACTGTGTATTTTTACCACAAAGGTATTTAAAGACAAATAACTGTTCTTCCAGTGAGCTACATTTTATTCTAATATGCTGGTGTAAAGAACGATGCTAGCCATTCACCTCTTATGTTACAGATGAGAGCAAACTTAGGAGGCAAAAGAGTTACGTAATAAACAGGGAGATTTCTTTGAAAGCATGTAAGTTCCTCAGTTTTGCTGTATTCATTTTTCTCTAAAGCGCATTTTCCCCACATGAGTGGCTTCCTCTTCTCTTTTATTTCTTTTATATTTGCACTCTGTAAAAGTGTAAGGTTATTGCTGATAGTATTTTAAGAAGTGCTTTCCCTGGAGGATGCTTTTTTGATAGCCAGCAAGGGACTGCTCTCAAATATGATGGTAAACATTTTAGAGAGATTTGTGATATAGTGTGCAACACAGGCACAACTTACAAGTACCTTGTTTCTCTTCACACAAAAGTGGCAAAAAGCTGTGGCCTGATTTTCAGCTCTGGCTGAGCTAACCAGGTCCGTGAGCAGTCACTGGGACCTGCACAGAATACTGGGCATCCAGGCAAAGCAGGTCAGGAGCATCCAGAGGAGAGTACTACAAAAACTGAGAGAGCAGAAGCAGCAGAGGCTGTCTGTTATGACAGCAGAGTATATACTGCTGTATTCAAACCCAGTCCCAAGTCACCAGGTAACTCTTAATGTTTGTATGTTAGTTTGTGATCAGGGTAGCAATGATTCACACAGTTTGGCTGCTTCTGTGGGAAAGCTAAGGCTTGGGAATGATTCAAGTGGAAGTCCTCTCATGTCCTCCCTCTGCCCTTTGGACATGACTGGTAGTCAGTGTCAATGAGCTTGCCCACAGTCTGTCAAAACTACCCTATGTCCCTGCATGCTCTTGACCTGTCTCTTGTGTCCTAATGCTGAGTTGCACAACATGTCTACGTGGCATACAAAGGAGTTATTTCATATGTCAATATGGAATAACTTTAGAAACCATTACTGCAGAACAAAGATGGGTATTCTGGAAAACCTTGGTTGCACAGCTTCTAATAACAGGAAAGTAATGGAACAGTAAGAAGGGGATGTCTACTCCTCACTCACTGTGGGCACAGGGAAGCCATGGAGAATCAAACTTAAAGATCTGAGATCCCTAAATGTGGATTATTTGAGTAAACCAAGGGTTTGCCACAGCCCCACTTCAGAGCACTACTGAGTAGGGTGGGCATTATGTAGTTAGTTGGCATGGGCCCCAGGAGGTGAGGACATGTGGGCTCTGCCCAAGGAGTACATGCCTTGTGGGATACTGCCAGGTTTAAATTAAGTAGCCAAGGTATGTGAACCGTCAAGGAGCACCACTTGCCCTCCTGCCCTCTTGTCCCTCCTTTGTGCAGGACATCCTGGCACAGGCAGATTTTCTGAGCTCTTGTTGTCAGCAGACAGATCTCATGCCCAGCAGACTGCTAGGCATGTCAGATCAAAATCTGCCTAGCCACGGAAAAATAAAGTGATCATCTCAGATCCCCTTCGCCTATCATGTACCTCTCACTTTTTAACTCCTTCTAGAGAATATATATTTCCTAAGAAATTCAGGTTCATGGCAATGATTGCTGTTTATTACGCATACATGAAGTGACTGTAGGTTTAATAGCTCTGTTTCCATGAGTGTATTTTATCACCCCCAGTCCTTTTTGCTATGTGTTTGTAGTGGCATTTCTTGGCCTTTCCTAGACAGGAGAACCACTTTCGATGGTCATACAGTGAACAGGCAAAGCTTTTTTCTAGGGCCAAATAGCAGGGTTTGACAGAACCCGTAAGGGGTTCTAAGGCCAAGTAAGGGGCTTGACAGAATCACTGGTTGGTTTTCAGTCTGTTGTGAGGATGCTAGCTAGTGCCAGCCCTCTGGCCAGCCCTCAGGACTTCGGAGACAGCTGAGGAGCTGGGTTCATTAGCTAAGGCAAATCAGAGCTGAACACAGTACTGCGGGTGGGGACTCATGAGAGTGGAGTAGAGGGGGAGACTCCCCTCCCTTGACCCTCTGATCACGCTCCTTTTGATGCAGCCGAGCACACAGTCGGCTTCCTGGGCTGCAGGCGCACACTGCTGCTCAGGTTGAGCTTCTCGTCAATCAAACTTGAAATCTGTAAAGAAATAAAGCCGTTTTATCATAAGCCCTGGAGAGCAGGATGCTGACTCCTGGGATCTGCAGGCCAGTCAAATGGATCGCAGGGCTGCGGTCTGCCGCTGTGCTTACCCTCCTTGACGGTAAAACAGCCCTCTAATGCGATGCCAGCTGTGGACAGCAGTCAAATGGGGCTGAGCATAAGGCAACGCTTCTGAAAGCAGCGTTAACTTTCAGAGGTGGCACTTCCCTGGGGATAAAGGTGCCTGCCACCACTTGAATTTTGATTTGCATCCCCTCTGTCTTTCTGGCCATCAGCCAGCGCCACAGCCCTGGGGGGAAGTCTGCTGCACCGGCACCTCGGCCCCAGTGGCAGGGGAAAGCCCCGCGGCTGGAAGGCGAGCAGGGCTAGCTAGCATCATGAGCTTCCCTTCTGCTAGTGCTGGCTGCGCTTGCATCTTTTTGCATGCTCTGTAGCTGCAGGGAGCACTGGGCTTTCAGTTGTCTCCAAATGAGAGACTTACAAACCTGACAGTCCTTAGTCATGGAGGACATGACACCACTGAGCATGTGGTAGAGAGGAGCAACCTCTGCTGCTTGCTTCTGTTCCCTGTCTCCTGGACATTTTAAAGAATCCTCAAGAGTAGTTCAGATCTCCACCAGACTTTCTCCCACAGTCCCCAGGATTACCTTTTATTCAGATTACCCAGCACTAAAGCTGGTGGGAGAACTGTTGATGCCAGTACAAACAGTTTAGTCCATGGTCAGTGTGATTAATGAAACCACTGAGAGATAAAAAAAGGTTGCTCTTGTAGGAGCACTCCTTTTTTTGTTGTTGTTGTTGTGTTACAAAATTTCCTCTTTCCTATTTCTCAGAATAGCTCGAGAGAGAGCAGAAGTTTCTCAGTTTGAGATCTAATCTGCTCTGCCTTAGCAGGAAGTTACAAATGTCTTGAACAAGTTTTCAGTCGACACTTATTTTCTGAACAAGGAGCTGTTTGGACAAAGCCGTACTGATTAGAGACAGGAGTGGTTAAATCACAGCTCTATGCCCATAGTTACCATTTAGTTAACTTTACGCCTTTATCCTCTTGCCACCTGCCGAAGTTATTCAGGATTTGATTCCTGTGAAAGAATAGCAGCTGATGGGGATTTTCCTCTGTTGAAAGCCTTGCCTGTCACTGTAACTAGTTATGGAGGCCTATTTACATCTGCAAACATATGCAAATAAACATTTCTCAGAGCATTTTATCATGCTACATCTCTGGTCTCTGTGGCTGTTAGTCCTTGACCCAGCTAATTTAGCTGTTTCCTGAGAGTCATAATTATATTTAAAATCACCTCAACATACTTCTACAGGCTCAGCAATTTTACAGCTGTCTAGATAGAAGCAACCTGAAGACTAAGAGCAGCTGCCACAACTGCCAAAAGAGAAGCCCCTCTTAGAGGAATTCAGGCTGATTTTAGTCCTTCTCTAGAATGAGATGATGCTAGAAAACAGCCTGAACGCATTATTTCAGAAGTTACTGAAGTCATATTAAGTAAAATCAGTACTTCATGTCATAACACAATACTGGTTAGAAAAGCATTACGAAGCAAATACAGCTGCTTGGTACAAGCTCTCATATACTTCATCCCATCAAGGGTTTCTGCATCTCCAAAATACCTGGGGTCAAATTCCCAAAAGATGATGATTGTTGCCAGTATAAGAAGTAAGTTAAAACCAGAGACAAATCTTAGCATCTCCCATTCCTGTTTGTTTTTCTGAACAGAATTTATTTACTCCAAAACTTTGAAATCCAGTTAATGCAGTTTTCTAAAATCACTATTTTTATACTAGAGCCTTCAAAGCACATCTGTGTGTTAGGAGTCTGACAGCAGGTGCTGGAGGGGTCATGAAAACTGCAGAAAACATTTCCACTTGAGGGGGGGAGGTGTGGGTGTAGGAACAAGAAAAGCTTTCCATTTGTTTATGGCTTCTTCAGAAATACCCCTTTTGGGGTGGAACTTTCTGCCTTTCTTCTCTTCTGAAGGTGATTTTGTTTTAAGCTGTCCGCGATATGTGGAAAATTTTTAACGTAAATGCAAAACACCTGAAATGATGAAAATTGTGTGACTAATCAGTGAGCAAAGAATTTATGGATTTGATACACAGATTATTATACATGATAAAGGTGCTCAGAGGAGCTGCCATTTACTGTGTTAGTCTTAGAACAGAGCAGTCTTTTAAATGTAATGACCACATTAAAAATCAAGCAGTTTTTAAAAGGCTCAAACACATGGCTACTTTTATTATTGATTGAAGTACTCTAAAAGAGGACAGGCAATTAAAATGTGTATTCCAGTGCAAAATATACTGGGAAATGACAATAAAATCTCATAGGAAAGACAACAGTGCACAATAGCCATACTAGCTTCTGAGTTTTGTATAGAAACAAATACAAATAACAAAGTTCACCCCACACACAAAAGGCAAAAGCTTCACAAAAGGTGATCATAAAAGAATGATATTGATACTGACTTCTTTTTTTTTGCTCCAAGCTTGCATTTTCTGTATAATGCTGGGGAAGAATGAGAACAGGTGTGAAAATAACAATAGAGAAATTGCATAAGCCAGTCAGATGGCTATGTTCTCTAAAAGATAATGAACACAGAGAGCTTGATTCTACTACACTACAGTTCTTTTGTACCTCCAGGATAAAATGTAGGAGGTAATAGTCTACTTTAGAGCCCATTTTGGAGAAGAATGTTATGAAACAGCTTTATTATTAATGAGAATTAGCTTGGTACTTTTCAAAGCAGGATGCAAATCTATCCACCTTTTTATTATGATGATATATCAGTAAAAATACACTCTGTACAAATATCAGCAAAGCACATCTGAAAATAGAGAGTGTGATTAATCTGTATATTTTTAAAATAAATATTTACAATATTTACATTTTGGACCATTCCAGAAATGAACATGTCCAGATTGTACCTAAACCAATTCTCTATTATTCTTATAGAAAATGCATTTGCTGTACAAATATTTATAAATACATATGTATAAAATTTTTCGTTGAAATGTCTGTGGATTCACTGAAAAGAAAAGCATAAGAGATTATCAGCTAACATTTAGCTATCAAATGTCCACATATCAAACAGTGTAGAGCATCATACATCAGTCAGAAGTATATTTTCGGTGTTGAGGATATTTTGTGTTCTGCTTCTGTGCCATCGTACTGGCAAATCTGACTGTTTTTTTCTGAAACTCTGCAGAAAAGCAGCAGGAGTGATCAGTTTGACTCAGTGATCGTTATTGACTGCACCATGTCACACAGGGTTTCTGGGTCGACTTCTTCTTTACCATTATCTGAATTTTCTGATGAGATGTAGCAGCCAGAATCTCTTGGGCAGTCATTTAACTGTGATTTATCAAAGCCGTGGTGAGGGCTTAGGCTCTGCGTCTCCTGACTCCCCTGGCTTTTCTGCTGTTCAACTAGAAAGAACAAAAAGAAAAAGAAAAAAAATAAGTCAAATTAAGTATCCTGGGAAAGAGTTTGTGATAGCAATGTGACTGATCTTGAAACAGAAACAGAGCTGCTAATATACACATGACTAGATCAGTATCTTTTGTCTATCAGAAGCAGAAACCTCAGCATCAAAGAACTAGAAATATGATTACATGAGTAATCTAAGTTGATGTTAAGGTTGGCTTTGATCCTGTAGCATGTTGGTCAGAGATGAGGCTTTGGCCTCATTGTTTGACTGAGGTCCTTTAGGCTGTCCGGAAGTGTCATGCTCACCATGCATGGTCAGCATGCCCACAATAGAGATGGCAGCTTTTCCCCTTCCATGTTCATGTATTCCAGAGCCTGTTCATGCAGTTCATCCGGTAGCCTACTGCACCTTGTTTATAACACATCACATTAAAATGTTGTGTCTTTTGAACCATTTTTTGAACCGTTTTACCTACTCTGGGCACTGTGGAGTGAGATACAATGCACTAGTTTTCAGAAGTGCTTGACATGAAGTTGTGGTAATCAGGTTTTCTAAAGCACTGGGTCTAGGTGGCTGATGGAAAATTCCTAAGCTTAGCTTGGTATCCAAAAGGTCATTTTCCAAAACGCAAAGGCCTCAGAGAAAGCAAACATACTTGAGTCCTGCCGAATGGTTTTGGAATTTTGTTCCAAAACTGAGTAGGAGCAAATTATCTTGCAAATAATTTCTCCTTGTTTAGTTGCTGTATGACCAATTTGCTCAAACTCAAAAATCTGCCAGTGAGAGTATTGACAGGCCTCAAAAAAATTCAGCAAGCTGGTGCCTTGCACACAGGATATACACGTATATCATGAATCTAATGTAGCTTGTGGTTAAAGTTTGTATTCGGATTTTCTGGCTGTGAAATACATGACGTTCGTGACCAAATTTCTTATGAAAACAAGGTATAAAATAGCAAATGTTCTTTTTTTTTGTTTGTTATTGTTTCTGTTATCACCCCTTCTCACGTATTTTTACTTTAAACTGCATCTTGCATTCCAAACAAATTATAAAAACCAAATCTTACAGGAAACAGATGATTTTACCCCAGATCTTAGTCCTCCAGAAAAATGGTACTTTTTTGCTTTTGCAAAGAAGTTTCTTTTATTTCACTTTACTTGTTACTCTGTAGTTAAATAGCTAGCTTTGAATATGTAGTTAGATTTAAGCTGTCTCAATTCAAGCCCAGGCAGAATGCAAGTCCCAATATGGGAAGCATTTTATCCTTCAACAAAATCTAAATCTAGTTCGATTTCCAGAATTATAACATTTCTACAAGGAAAATTCATAGAATCACAGAATAGTTCGGATTGGAAAGGACCTTAAGATCATCTAGTTCCAACACCCCTGCCATAAGCAGAGACACCGCACACTAAACCATGTCGCCCAAGGCTTCATCCAGCCTGGCCTTGAACACTGCCGGGGATGGAGCACTTGCAACCTCCTTGGGCAACCCTTTCCAGAGCCTCACCACCCTAACAGGAAAGAATTTCTTCCTTATATCCAATCTAAACCTCTCCTGTTTAAGTTTGAACCCGTTACCCCTTGTCCTGTCACTACAGTCCCTAATGAAGAGTCCCTCCCCAGAATCCTGACATTTGTTTAAATTGTTGGAAGTTACAAGATTTGGTAAGATGGGAGAGATTTAATATTATTTTTTAAAATTTTGTGTTCTATTGTATAATAAAGAATAAATTAGGAATAAAAAAAATCAATGTTTCATTCTGAATGAAAATATTGAAATGGAACAGCAGGAGAGTCAGTGCTTTTCTTCGTTGTGTGAGATATCAAAGAACTTTTATTTCACAAACCATTTTGATATATTGACAAACATATTTGGGTCTTGATGGAAACTTGTGTATTTGTTTGGACTGATTAAATCTGTTTAACATTTTCTAACTTTCAGTTGTCTAATTAAGTCAGTAAACTAATCTGAAGAAAAGAATCCAAGGTCTCAATTTATTTTTACATTAAGGTTATAGGCATAACTTGATGTATTAAAGAAAAAAAGATTACTTTATATACTTGCTCCCAAATAAATTAATGGTTAATTGCACTTGAATGATAGAGTACACCATTCAGCAGATTTAATTGCTATCTGTAACAGTTCGATCTCCTCACAGAACACACTTTATCATGTCAAATGTTATCTTTCTTTGCAGGGAAAATATTTGACCATGTAAGGTCCAATTGATTTCTTATTTAAGTCAGGAAAGAATTACAAAAGGCATTACACCAGTGAAGGTATTACTGCTGCTATTAGTAGCAAAAGAAGTAGTTTAGCACCAATAACAGCAGATGCCTCGGTAAAGCCTTGTCTAAACTGTGTCCTCAGCTCCTCGCACCCATCCCACTGGTGACAAGATGAAGCAGGTCTTGCTTGCTGTGGGCTAACAGCTCAGCCAGTGTCTGGGTGCAGTCCTCTGGTACAGCTATGATCAGGGCTCCCCTGCCCTCTGCTGTAATCTCCTCATCTGCCTAATGCTGCTTGCTGATACTTTTATCAGCTTCTCCAGCATCATCTGCTGCCCTCGCAAACAGTGACCTAAAAAGTGTTAATCCTGTTTACATTTTCAAGGTCAAAGAGGAACCTCCATTCACTTTGTTTGTTTTACAAAGAAAAGAAGACCAAGTAGCTAGTGGATGAGAAAGAAAATGCATGTTCAGTCAGTGTATTAGTGTCCTATAACTAGTTATGATAATCTGAGTACTTCCTATGTGAAAAAAAGATCCTAAATGCTTTTGTAGAGATTTCTTTGCCTTGCATGTTTTAGGGAAAAAGGCATAGGCAAGCCTGGAACTGAGATTATTTAAAATCTGAATTTAGGTCAGCTAGGAGAATATGAAAATTTCTATTTAGGAAACATGTGGAAATGCGAAGCTTCTGTCTCTTCCCATTACATCACAGGATTTTTTACAGTAAAAAATGGAAAAGAAATATCTGGGTGTGTGAGACAGTAACAGTATTTTATTTTCTATTTTTCATTCTGAGCAGAAAAGTTGAAGAACACACACACACACCCCTGTATTTAAAAAGGCAAGACTGAAAGCAAACTGGCTTTTTCCTCTCTTTAAAGGAGACTTAAATTCTATGCAGTAACAACTAAACCATGTGAACAGGATACTGAGTATTATAACTATCTGTAGTGTGCAGCTTTAGAAGTTGCTTCTCAAGAAAAGAAACTAAGGTTTTTTTCACCCCTTTCTCTTTTTAGCTTTTGGCTCTTACATTCAGTGCTACTTAATTCCTTCTTTTAACACATACATGTTTAAGTTCCACATAAATAAATGTACATTTGCTGTCTTAATCTTTTTGACATCAGAAGAAAGATACAGTGCACAGGAAACAGGAACTGATAAAATTAAACTGCCATTAGATATTGCAGAATCATCAGAAATAACTATCTTATCAACATATGGAAGCCCTATCATTTTTCTACAGTAAAGCAGTTTCACATAAGATAAATAGCTTTCAGTCACTTTTGTCTGTGATATGTCCAGAGAAGCCCACGATATGCATCATTTTGACACATATATTCTAATATTAGTAGTATTAGGTGATAGGATTATATACAGAGATCTGAAAAAATATGAGACCTTTAGCCTTGTTAATAGATGTGTGATGCATCTTCCTCACTATTTAGGTCTTGGAAATGAATATTTGTTATTCATTGACATAGATGTGCATGACATGCACAGATAGATCTCTTTTTAACTTCACCACTTTTTTTAACCTTTTTTAATGAGTTTAAAGTCCTGATTAGGAAAGCACTTTAAGCTTAGGTTTAAGGCAATTCAGTTCAAGAACGCACAGAGGTCCCACTGATTCCTGTGCGGTTATGTCAGTTCAAACCAGATGAGTGGCAGGAGGCTTGGATTTTGTCTTGGATAGAAAGAATCTCACCCAGCAGACAGCCATACCTCATGAATGTGCTGTCTGAGAGTTTGCCTTCATGAGTTTTCCTCAGAAGGAGAACTGGGCTAGGAGCACGATGCTTTAGGCTGAGTCACTTGTGTGGCTTCCTGGAAGGTGCAGAGTTGACATGCTGAGCAGCACCGTACAGTAGCTAACTAGAACAAAGTACATCTTCATGGATCAAGTTAGACCCAGCTATGTATGGAGGCTATGTATCAACTGCAGTGCCTGTACCAGTTAGACCACCTAAGTGTTAAAATTAAATGAAAACTCACAAAGCACCAAACTCAGAAAGGATCACTTTGAAGCAGCAAATGGTGATACTTGAAAAAGAAGCAGAAAACCTTGCACTGGTTCTGAATGCACATGCAATGCTTTGGGGACTCAAAGGTGTAAACCTTTTGTGGATATTTACAGACATGAAGCTTAAAAAAATTGCACTTGCTGAAGTAAGTGGCATAGCTTTTCTGGGAGGATTACTGAACTGGTGTGAGAAGAGAGTCTATGGTGAAGACAGAAATTAAAAGTTTCTTTTTTCTCTAAAATCTGGAAGCAAACAGATGTGCCTGAAAAAAGGTGAAAAAATGTTAATACTCATGCAAGGATGAGCTTCCTTGAGAAACCTGGAAGTATTATGTCCAGGTAGCCTTTGAGCACTATTTGACCTTGACATGACACTGTGTAATCTCATGTAGAATCACAGAATCATTGAATAGTTAGGGTTGGAAAAAACCTTAAGGTCATCTAGTTCCAACCCCCCTGCTATAAGCAGGGACACCTCATACTAAAAGCAGGGACATCTCACACTAAATACATAAAGGGACTGTCCAGTGTAAAACAGTACTCCTGATCTTAGGTCCTCACAGAAGGAATGCAACTGAGAACTGAAAGTCATGTCCTCACCTATGTACTATCTTGCTATCCAAGTAACATAAATAAGGAACAAATCTTATTTGGTGCTGGCAGTGGGATTAAGAATATAACATGGCCTTTAAATATGAAAAGTAATATAGGAAGTGGAATTTGGGAGATAAGCATAAAATATTATTCCCCAAACTGTATATATGCACCATTTTTTTTTAATATAAAATGAACTGTATCCAGTGAAGTCTAATTCTTAAACTCAGCATAGCTTCAGACTAATATAATCCATTGGACTTCAGGAATAAACCTCTTGGTTTACATCATCAAAGTGAGAAGAGAATCAAGGCTATTTTGCACATACAAAAATGTGTGTCCTGGGAAATGGTCAACAAAAAAGTTCCAAACTTCTTTTATTACTTTATTCATTAACCATCCAGCAACCGCTTCACTTTAAAAATAGCATCCTACAAAAGCACAGACATCCATCTCCTGTCTAGAAGCCATCTGAGAGAAGAATGGAAAGCTATTAAGAAGTACTTTATGAAAAAGAGCTTTTTTTTACCTCCTCAGCCATGAATGCATGGAAACCAATCATTTTGTCCCCAGTATATGGGTCTCATCAACTTAGAGAAAATCTAAAAAGAGATCTGGGAAGATTGGGGGGAAGGTCATGAAGAGCTTAGAAGACCTTGCAGTTCTGGGATAGCCTTGCTATGTGAAGTGCGTGAAGATGGTGAATTTGGCCTGGACTCCCAGGAAAGGTAGAAAGGAGATAGTGCAATACCAGGAAGCAAATTCTGCTTAATAGCACCATGTTGTAGTATTTGATAAATAAAACTTACTTTTTAATTTCTAGTATAAAATGGGTTAGATTTTTTCCTTTCAAAATTAATTAAATTAAATCAAATGCAGGATGAAAAAATTGTCACTGCCAGAAATCCTAGATTTTGGACATCTTTAAGAAGTATGCAATGTGGAAAATATGGCTGCAGGTCTTTTGGTTGAAAAGCTCAGTATCTGTTTATTTTGCAGGATGAATTAGATAGTCACAAGGATGCAGCATGAAGAACTCGATTTGTGTAACATCCAATATATAGCAAGAAAAAGCCAAAAGAAGAAAAAGAAATTAAAAGCCCTGCAAAAACATCTAGACATTACACAATATCAGATATCACATATCACATTAAAGGAACATTAAATCTTGTTTTACTACATTTACAATAGAATCTACTAAAATGAGGCAATGTTCCAGTATGCTTGGCTGTTCTGAATAACAACAGAGTCACAAAAACTCAGAAACCCTTGTATTTCAACTCTGGACCATACCTGAGACTGCATGCATTAATCAAACATGTGCTTCATGGAAGCACAAATGTAATGCAAGGACATGGAAGTCTTTCAAACTCTGTGAGAAAGATGGGCTTAGAATAGTAAGTGTGATCTACGGACTTAGTGTATTTTTTTCACAAAACTTATAAAAAGAGTGAACTTTTACCTGCAAAAGTGCTGAATTTATATCTAGAATACTCCTGGCCAGTAAGCAGACTACCTTGTAGCTGTGGGTAATTCTGCTGCTCACTTCTAAGCAATGCAGAAAATCAATCTTAATTAAAAAATCATTTATGCTGGACTGAGTCATGCCCATTTGAGAAAAACCCCAAAACTCTGACCTAGGAAAGTTCAGATGTAGAATTCACTTTCAAAGTTGTACCCAGCTCTTTCAACCCAATTTTCCAATTGTATTGACAGAAGGACAGAGGTCAAATGATCGGGATGAAGTCAAACTCATGCTGAGCTTATCCCCAAGATCATCTTGACTCCCCATCTTTCATTGTAATGACTTAACAGATAGCTTCTATCAATTTTCGTCTTTAGTATCTTCCTTTTTAGAGGACTTGTTAAATTCTGTTCTGTCCATACTAGTCATGTGACAAATACTATGAACCTTCGACAACCAGACAAGGCAAGGATTTATATGTGGCTTACCTTAAAATATACATGAATGCTTACAGTTAGCATGCTATATAAGGTGCCTTGCTTATAGTTGGCACGGTACATAAAGGTGCCTTGGTTCTGCTTCCTGTGAGTATTCATAAATTCTGGGAATACAATTTTATTGAATCTGAATACTATAAAGATTGGCTATACCTATCTAATACCTATCTAAGGCGGATGCGAAGCAAACACTAATTTAATCTCTTCATCCAAGAGTACAGTGTCACCACTGATTTTGAAGCAGGGTCCATTTCATAAGATTTAATGTTATTATATCCAGATCCATTATAAGAATTTAAACTATTAGACTACCGTACAGAATATATCAGGGACATTGTTTTGCATGGAAAAATGTTTTACTCTCATGCTGCCAACTTGGAAGAACCCTATTTGGATGATTAAGGTAAATTTATAATTGTCAGTGCAAGGGACATGTAAGGACCTTGTTAGGCTTGGTTCTTGCACAGGTGTAGAGGGAATACGAAGTGTTCAGACACTTCCAGAAAAAAAACCACCCTGATACCCCCTTCTGAAAAGGTTCGGTGTTCAAGGCTGCTTGTTATGCTTTTTGTTACACAAGGAGTACAAATACCAAACCATCTCCTTACTACAAAGTAGTCTGACACTCAATTGGTCTGTTATAAAAACCCATGTTCTTGTTTTGGTTTTCACACAGATGCAAGACTGCAAAATTACAGTCTAGCATTTTGAATTAACTTTCTTTGTGTAAAAATATTGATAAACATACACAATAAAAAGTGCAGAAAGTGCAGGAAGACTAGTTAAAAAGAAGTATACATAAGTACACTCATATTCAGTTCAAGGGCAAATTAGAGAAACAAACATATTTTCAGCTGATTTCCAGCTACATCCCTGCAATACAATTCTCTGAATATGTAACCATTTTTTTTCTGGTATTCACTCTTTCAACCACTGTTTCTACACAGACAGCCCTTCCAGAGTCCTTTTCTAGCCTGTCATCTCACAAAGCTATAGTCCAGAAAGAAGTACTGAACCTAGTGGGTGAAAAAAAACCCTTTTAAAAGTCTCTCCAACATGTTTGCAAAAACCTTACCTTCCTTGGAAGCTGACTTGGAACAGGAAAGAGTGTAGGTACAAATGGGTCCCAAAAAAGCACAAACATACAGTAAAAAACAAGATCAGCAAAGGCATGAAGAGGAAGATCAGAGAACATCTGCAGGAAAAGCTCCAGCCTAAGACATGCTTAGAAACCTGGATATATTTATGTACTGAAGAGAACATACGTATATATATGTATGCAGGTATGTCCATGCATACATACGTACATGTGCTGAAGGGAGAACTGGAAAGCTATCCCCTACTGAGGAGACAAAAAGGGGAAACCTGACAAGAATTGGTATTAAAATATCCCAGGAAGACTTCGCTTTTCCAGCTTTCATTTTCTTTCTTCCAGATGCTTCTCAGTTGCTAGCACTCATTTGATGAAATGACTGCTCAGCATAAACATGAATATCAATAAAGACAAAACAATTCCTGTTTTGGCTGAGTGTCTAATTAAGTAGATGCTTAGCTATAGGTTCTAGGAATCTGGCATAAATTGTTTGAAATTAGAACTCAGGCTGGAAATATCATTCAGATACCATGAGAACAGTATTTTCTATTCTGTATCCTAGCTTTTCCACTCCCAATGAAAGCAAAAAGTGAAGAAAACATAATGGTGATCAATACACATATGTACAGACACGCTGTGTGATCAGCTTTTGAAAGCTTACCAAAACTGGAGTCAGAGTAATGTCAAGAAAAGAATGCAAATCATCTATTAGTACATGGGTTTTTTTGTTTGCTTGTTTGTTTGTTTTTCCCTAATTTTCAATCCTTCCTACAAAAGAAACTGGTTTGGATAAGGATTTAAGTGTGGGAAGAATTGGGGGAAAGAAAAACTATTTTTCTGCAGAATATTGTTTAGAAAACTTAAAGAAAACTCTACCACAGCTACTTGAAATAAGCTTTATTTTGGTTATGATACAAGCACGGATTTTGGGAAGTATTTTTTCTGCTCTTGCACAGACCTTGTGACTTTCGAGAAGTTGCTTACCCTCTTTGGGAGTTGGGTCCCCAGCTATAAATAGGGTTGCTCTTAAGCAATAGTTGCTACCAATCTCTAGTGTAGGGCCTATAAATAAGAAATTTTAGGTCATTCATGTGTTACTATTATAGTAATCATACACACATCTAGAAGGGATGTACAGTTTGCTACCTGAACACATAAGAAAAGTGTCTGACTCCATGTGTCATATTTAAAAGAAAAATAATTTAACAGATTAGTGCGAGAATCGCTATTTCTTTAAATGTGTTTCTTCAGTTAACACTTGCACATGCTTCAACACTTACTGTCATAGTCCTGTAGATTTTCAATTGCCAGTAACAGTCTTGCTCTGTCTTCTGGGTTTGAAATATTTAATTCAATCAGGTGGCTCTCCTGTAGATACTTTAAGTCCTCTAGAGTTTCATAGCCGTTTAGCAAGAGAGTCGAGGCATACTCCTACAAAAAGCAAGCAAATACTTTCATGTAAATAAGCACTATGTTTAGTAGAGGAATAGGCACAATTTCTCTTCTACTTATTTGTCAGGTAGTAATGTCATTCTCCAGTCTGACTGACCACCTTTGGCATAAAACCAGAGCTGGAGATCAAGAGAAGATAGAGGTGGAAATACCTGGGGGTAGCACCCCAGCATCTGTGCCTGAGTTGTCAAGCAGGGTCCAACAGCAAATTGGACCAGGACAGAGCTCTGCCAGAAATTATTTAATCTGTTGAGTGTCTGGACTTTTGTGGATCACCCCCTGAGCTCCTCCTATACTGAGTCCAGGAGGACCTGTGAGGAGGGGTGTGCTCTGCCTCTACACAGAAGGAGCCCCTTGATATAAGCAAGAGTGAGAAGCTGAAGAGCCCTCAGCCATGCTGTATCACACATGGGTCCCCTTGAGCTGTGTGTCAATGCCGTATGAAACTCCAGGAAAGGAGTGTTTGCATCAGCACCAAAATAATACCCAGTATTAAAAGTGTTACCTATAAACCTTCACACTTAGTCAAGAACTAGGGTTGCAGAGAAAGAAAGAGGAACAACATGAACATAGTGCAAAAGGGCTGTTGCTCCCTAAAGATCATGAGAAATTAGAAACCCACATACTAAATGTTGGCACTGGACTCAGACTGCAGTCTTGTCCCCGAGGTTTCTGCAGTCACACACCTCCTACGCTGAGGCACACACCTGCAGTCAGGTTATGGTGACTTGTCAAGTCACCACCATGCCTCTTTGTGTGGAGTCTCTTAGTCCAACTAAATGATGTGGTAAAATGCAGTTCTAAAAGCCACTCACACCACATAAAAGACAGACACAAAGCTGCTTTGCTGACATCAAAACTGCTGAACCTGTCTTTCTACTTCTGCCTGTAAATGACATCCAAACCCAAGTGCACAGAAATGAAATGTTTCAAATACAGGTGGGAAACACATTGGCTGACCTGCAGGTGGACACAATCCAGGAGCTCCTGCAGTGTTTTAGGCTTGTTCCTTTTGCTTCCTCTACGTGGCTTTATCTTTCTGGGAGCAGCTTCCTCTTCCAAGATAATATCCACATAAATGAACTTGAAGTTTCCTACTTTGTTGTTCAGCATGCCTGTCCATATACCCATGGGGGTTTTACAGATGATATCTATAATATCTCCTTTCTAGAACAATAAAAAAAAGCATACCACTGCTTACACATCTCGTTTGTCAGATGTAACTTTTCCTCTCTGGACCAGAACCAGCACACACAGCACAGAATCTTAACTAGGCAGTGCAAAGTAACTTTCAAAAATTACCTAGATTTAGATCCTTTTCTTTTATAGAATCACAGTAAATTAGCTATAGAAAATGGAGTTAGTCCTTATCTCCAAACCTTTGCGAAGGAGAGTTGAGCATAAGCAGCCCCTCTAACCATTTTTGTGTTTCACTTGGTCCCTGAAAAGGGATAGGGTTGCATTAGCATCAACTTTTGCCATGGATAGTGGGCATAGCTTTGGCAAAATACAAGGGAATACTGTGAGGTTAATTTCCAGTATGTGCCAAACCATTTACACAATAATCTTATTTTCCAGCACCACAAATGTCTTCAGAAACTGATAGGTGAGCTATGTGAAAAGTGGACTCTTACCTATTTTACAGTAAAAAACACTGGCTACATTTCTCAAAGGCAATAAAGAACATTTAACTCCCTTAATACTTTCCTGTCTGTCCTTCCAAAAGACTGACAAATTTTTCCATTATTATTAACACAATTAACTGAGACAGTGGAAGGTGCCTTAGCAGGCAGGTTTAAAGGCTTCAGCTCTCCACACTTGCGCATTCGCCCACAAATGTGAATGTGAAAAAGGGTGACAACACAGTTACTTCAAGAGGGCTTTTTGGTAAAGGCGTTCACAGCCATGCTGTGGGAACCAAGATCTCAGATCAGCAGAACAGCTGCTCTGAGTAATTCTCATAGTAAAAAGGCTCACTTGTAAAGGATAACCCCTACACAGCTTGCTCTCATGACCTCAGAATCGAGTCCTGTCTTCTGGGCAGGCACCTCAGAACTTACGAAAGCGTGGAAAGTCTTTCAATAATTACCCAGCAAATCCCCACATACACACTTCATTTGGCATTCTGCTACAAAGTTAAAAATCAAACTCACATTGCAAAAAGCATCTGTCAACAATTCCAAGACTTTCAAATCTTTTCTGGTCTGGTCAAGAAGCTGCAAGTAAAGTGGTCAGTCCAGTTTTGGTACAAACCCAAGTATGAAATTCACCGTGTTCCTGTGACCTGGTTTTCTTAGCATACAGAGCTCAGAGCTATGAGCTTTACAAGCATACATATTATTCTACATACTCATGGAGGCTCAGAAACTTCAGATGTGGATGCAGATCAGGCTTAAGGCAGTGGCTCTCAGCCAGGCTGCAGATACACTTTGAATTCAGATTCAGGGTACTGAAATTTTGTAAGATAAATTTAGGGGATTTCAACCCTAAGTAACAGGGGTATAACTCTAAAATATACAGCCCAGTGACTAACAATGGAATCTATGCAAAGCAGCAAACATTTGCCATTTCATGACCAGCTAAACTGTTTTGAAAGAAATGCCCTAGGTGTGGGTGGAAGTGGAGGGCAAGAAGTAAAGACTGCAAGTACTAGTTTGCTGTAGGCTGTACATAGGCCATAAAGAAGGAGAGGAAGACTGCAGTGAGATACAGATAACAATTTTAACAAGAAGAAGAGGCTGTGAAGGAGAAGAAAGGATGCTGAAGTGTGAATATAATCTGGATATGAATGTGTGTACAAAGAAGGAAAAGAAGTCTAATTACACTCATGAGTAATATGATGTATGATGATACTGAATCCGTCAGTGCATGGAAGGAGAAGAAAATGGCTGGGCAGTTTGACTGATCTTCAGCTGAGCCAACATGTGGAGGTCCTTTCTCACTTACGCAGCCTGCCCATCCCTGCAATATTGTCATAGCCAGGGAAAATTTGTAGTTCTAAGGTATGCTTAAAGAAAGGCTTATTGGAAATGGAAATGCCACCGAGCTTTTCATATATCGTGGTTGTGACTGAAAGAGATGGGAAGACAAGTTCACATCCTGGGAGACAAGTATTTCTTACTCCAGAGTAGTATATGGGAAGCAACATGTATTTGAGAAAAGCTGTGGTATCCACTAGATAATCACTCTGAGGTACTTACCTGGAGTCTATACCTTAAAAAGCCTTTATCAGCAGCCATCTTCACAACACTGTCTGAACTAAGTCCTTATAGAAGCATGACAAAACCAGACTGGTCTTGCTTTTAGAATGTTGCATGTGCTTTACAGTTAAAAATGTATTAGTAAACATACTCTTCATGTGTAAGGAATGGTCCCCTGCCATTCTTACTGGGAAAGAAGAAATCCTGGTGGCTGTCTTACCTTGATTTTCAGAGAGTCGGTGTCATAAGGGCTTGGTGTGAAGTCGGTGTGAACTTTGGCTCGACCACAGAAGGGCCCACTGTAAGGGACTTCATCATCAAACCGGAAGCTGTCCCTATTGCTTGTTCCATCTGAGCAGCTGGTCACCCCACCTTAAAGAGAATGCATTTTAGTTATCTCCTGCAGCACATGCCCAGACATGCAATTCTGTACAGCAGCCGAGAGGAGAGTGTTCAAGAGCACAGAATTAGAGAAAGAGTGCAGTCTGTGTGGGTTTGACACATTCCAGGAAAAATACATTCAATAAAATCATACTCCAAGAGACTGAAGAAAACAGGTAGGAGATCTTTTATTAATATATTCCCTACAATAGTCTCTTTCTGGTGATGATACTAATAGACTACCCATTTTACTTACAGACTTTTTGAAATATCACCTCTGCAGATTAATAAAATGTACTCTAAAAGTGCAATTTAGGGAATTAATTCTGTTGAACTTCTCCTGTTTATTCAGAAAAATGAAAACAAGTACTGTAGAAGTTATTTTATTTCATTACAGAGCTAGCTGAAACATCAAAGGAACCTGCATTGCAGAGGGAAATTTTAATCTTATCAACATTTCTGCCTGTCATTTTATCCAAGTTGAGCAATAAAATATCAGCAGAGTAATTCAAGCAAATTTGAGCAAGCTCTGCAATATCCCATCCAAATATGTTTTTAGATAAGAGCAGCAGAGTGTTGGAAGTAAACTCCTATATACAATTTTCACAAATCACATCACAGAAAATGATCATAAAAATGGTTTTGTTTGAGGTGATTGCTTAAGTGCACAGCTCCATCTCAGGGCCAGATTAACTACTAAGTGCAAACAGTCTGGACTGCAGCTCGAGTGCCCCCTTACTTAGGTCTGATATGATGCCTGCAGTGATGGCCCAAAAATGTCAGCATGGACAGCTGTGGCCTGCTGCCCAGCAAATGTCCACAGCAGAGAAGTGGATTCAAACTCCATTTCTCATCAAAGATCCATCTGCCCTCTGACTGAGGGGGAGGGTTTACAGTGGGCTTGTGGGGAAGCAGACTGTGTCTCTGTATCATAACCTGAAGCTGCCAAGTCAGGCAGCCATCACGCATCATCTCAGGGAGACCTCTCACTCTGTCGGCCTCATATCTGCAGGGCAAAGGATGAACTCACAGCCACTGCTCCCAGAGAGGATGTTTGTGTGGCTGCTCCTGGTGACTTGGAGCCAGCACCGTAGCAGTGAAAGCCTCCCAGAATTTATGGCATATATACCAGCAACATAACCTGTAATCCATGTTATTTTATTTTATTTTACTTCAGTTAATATTTCCATGCTTAAGAACACTCAGTTTATTTCTGGAGATTGGCAATCTACCCTACCTTTCACTCATTTAATCAAATCATGCTTTTGTCTGCCAGACTGAAGAACTCTCTACCATTAAGTTTTTAATCACCAGCTCTGATAACTCAGACTTAAACAATAACAGTATTGATCCAGTGGTTGAATAAGTATGGATATCTTGTACTTACTAGATGAGCTCTGGCCACTGTTCAGACTATAGAGACTTTCCATAGAGTCACTGGCTTTTAGGGAGACCTTCTCAGTGTGTATTCCACCACCAGGATCACTGTCATCTTTTCCTTCTTCATTCTTTAACACAAAAACCATAAGTTCACCATCAAGAGTTATATTTTAGATAAATATTTGGCTTTTTCTTTTAAGTTGTCTTTGGACATTAACTCATCATTACACTTTATTAAGAACAACTCTATGAGTAAAAGTATTTTAGAAGTTGATGCATCCTTGGTACTAAGGATGCCCAGCACCACCTCTAGCTCTTTATGACCTTGGAGAAATCACCTGTCTTCCCTTTTCCCCTCTCACTTCATTCCACTCTCATTCACACAGCTAAACTGACTCTTCATCTCAGAAGACTCCATTATACCACAGCAGAGACAAAGCCTGTTTGTGAATGGGAAATTCGCAGGTGTTTTTTTTCCCGATTGTCTCAGAGGAGGAAATACAAAGTTTAAGTCTGAAAGCACTTCCCTGGTGAAGTGCTAGCTGATGTTGTGTGTCGAACTTCTGAAAATCAGAGGCTTTTGACAGTAGGCTGGCACCCCAGCCAGGGTGTTTCAGAGACAGCTTGCACACAGACAGCTTGCAGAGTAAGCCATTGGTGTGTTCTAGCACCATGCTCACCATGTTGCCCAACCTACACATTGGCTTCAAAATCTAGTGCATTTCAGAATTAACAGATGCATGTTTCTCTCACTAAACCTGATAGTGTAAGAGAATGGCCCCTTGAGTTTGTAACATTAAATACACCTCAGGAATCACAGCCTATTTAAAACAATAAGATCTGTATTTTCAGTTGCAGGTAACTTAAGGGGTGTGGTAACAGTGACATGAAATAATAATGAGATTTCAAAGGAAGAATTTCTCAGTAGATTTCATCACACTGTCAGTATGTGTGGCATCCTCATACAACTGAAACATTCTGCAGCACTTGAGATGTTACTTTAATATTTTGGGAAATATTATTTACTCATCAGTTGGCTGATGAAATCAAGCAAAGACGGCAGTGCATGTATGAAATAGAGACCCATACAGGCACATCTAAGGCATAGCATTGAAATGAAAGACTATGTTGGTTTTCAAAAACGGGCAGTGTTTTTTACACCAGTTAGCAGTGTAAGCCATAGATTAATCAGTGGGCCGGTATTGATTGTCATCATCTCCTGCAGGAATGAAGATCATGCTACATGTGTGTCCAACCAGACAATTTATTGACCTTCTGTCATGTGAATCGGTATTTTAAATGTGCAGAAGGTAAATGTGGGAATTTTGATTTTTTTTTATAATAAAAAATAATGAATTGCAACCTCTTAAATTTTAGCAAAAAATGGAAAGTAATGGAATAGTAGTCCTTGTCTTTGACCTCCAAAACCTGCTCAAATATGTCCTGTGGAATACTATTTTCTACTTGTGAACTTTCTATTTACTTTCCCAGTTTATTTGATATTGACAAGTGTGCGAGATAGGATGCAGACTAGATAGATTTTTTAGGATGATTAAGTATGACAAGTCCTTTTTCCTTCTGTTTTTCTAACATTTGGAACTCACCGAGACAACATATTGAGAAAACAGGGTTTGCAGTGTGTGAAATATTTTTTTATGTTTAATAAAGATAAGTTCACTAAGATTAGATAAGGTAAAAGCTGATAAGGCATATGAGTTGTCATGCTCTAGGATGCTAGCTGACCTCTACAAAATGGACTTTGGAAGTAATTCTTGTACTGAAACATAAATTCTTCTAATGAAGCATTTTGTACAGGTCAAGGATCAGATTAACAGTGGGGTTCATTCATTATTCTCTTGTGTCCATATCAGGAGATTTTTTTTTGTGGTGCTTATACAAGTGTTCCTTGATGAAAAAGAAGAATTAAATTATGTAAACTTCCTATGTTTATGTCCTCCTAACTCTATCTTGGTCCCTTACCGTGTGAAGTTGTAATTTTATATAGAATCATAGAATGGTTTGGGTTGGAAAGGACCTTAAGATCATCCAGTTCCAACCCCTCCACCATGGACAGGGACACCTCACACTAAACCATGTCACCCAAGGCTCTGTTCAACCTGGCCTTGAACACCACCAGGGATGGAGCACTCACAACTTCCCTGGGCAACCCATTCCAGTGCCTCACCACCCTAATAGAAAGAATTTCTTCCTTATATCCAGTCTAAACCTCTCCTGTTTAAGTTTGAACCCGTTACTCCTTGTCCTGTCACTACAGTCCCTAATGAAGAGTCCCTCCCCAGCATCCCTATAAGCCCCCTTCAGATACTGGAAGGCTGCTATGAAGTCTCCACACAGCATTCTCTTCTCCAGGCTGAACAGCCCCAGCTTTATCACCACATGTGTGTTTACATTAACTTTCACATGAAACAAAGAGTACATACCAAAAGCTGCTTTAATTCAGGATGTGTTACTATGCCCTTACGGTTTGTTATAACTAATGACAATTGAAATGTGATTACGAAAAAATGCACATAACATTTTTACTTCATACATATTAGCATTGAACACAAGATTCTTAAGCTGCATTTACCATCTCCTCAGAAAGTGCCTTGGTGTACTTTTTACCCATCTTTTTCTTCATGGTAAGGGAAATGGCTCTCATCTTCTTACCCAGACTTCCTCCATTATTTGCTGCTTTAGCTTGTACTCCTTCTCCAACATCACTTATAGTCTCCAGCTCAGATATCTGATTTGAAATGAAAAAGTAAGCAACAACTCATCATGAAAATGTAATTCAGTCTAGTAGAATAGGAATTGCAGGGAAATATTGACAAATGTTAGTCATAGCCATTTTCCTGGGGAATCAATGTGCCTAAACAGGTTTGCAGCACACCACAGTATGTGTGAATGACAGAAAGAATATATATTTTATGATAGGAGATGTTGTCTCCCATTGGTTATTGTCCCTAATCCAAATAACTGTTGAAAGGATTTTTGCTGGGGTCTTGAAAACAGAAATGGCACATCTGTGGGTTGCATACACATGCCAGTTACTTTGGGCATCACCAACTTTTGTCTCTTTAAAAAATTGTTTCTAATCTTGACATCAAAGTACCAGAGTTTAGGTGCGATTCTCTTGCTCATGTCAGCAAGGACTCAATCACCCAGACAGATCCAGATGCACAAGCAAAGTTCTGACCAGCATAAAATTCACACAATAGTTTCCCCATGGTTTTGCATAGCTGTTGAGGAAAAGAGAACTGAAGAAAGTAAACCTTTGTTTTTTACAGACCTCAGCTGAATCGTCTGTCTTTGATATCGAGTGATGCCTGAAACGGTCAAAGCTGCCAAAGCTGCTTGTGCGCTGTGAAAAAAAAGGAGAGAAACCTTGACTCACGGATGGTGTTTTGATTTGTTATCAAGACTTAAATACAACTGCCAAGTCACCTGTTTGTGTTAAAAAACCCTCCCAGGTCAGTGGACCATGGACAGCTACACCCAGCTAGAAACAGACTAGGAGGTGACTATAGGGGGGAAAAAAAATGACTGTATAGGCAGAAGCAATGAAAAGAGTAAGAGAAACAATACTGTTTCTAAAACTAATTAGATACATTATGAGTTCGACATCAGTTTCACATTATTACACACAGATATCTATGAGTTACTTCTAGGTAAGACAGCTATTTATAAGCTTAGAAAAAAAAAAAAAAGGGTGTTTCCATAAATATGATAGAAGCTATAGAGTTGGTAATGGTGGTTTAAACTGTGGCAATTTATACNGATGTCGATGAGTTACTTGTAGGGAAGACAGCTGTTTATAAGCTTAAAAAAAAAAAAAAAAGGGTGTTTCCATAAATATGATAGAAGCTATAGAGTTGGTAATGGTGGTTTAAACTGTGGCAATTTATACAGTTCACTTTCGCAGCTGGGGAGAGTGTTTATGGTTCTTTACCAACAGGAATCAGCAGGGACTGCCAAGGATTATGAAGACATTTATCCAAAGTGCATACATTGTAACAAGTAAGCAAGTAACAGAATAATCAGGCAGGCCTCATGTTTTCCTTCCCAGTCCTCCCATTCAAAAGCCTGATTTTTAAACATAAGTAGATACAATTTTCCCCTGTGCCACAGCTTTGCTTAACATAAGAAAGGTTGCACCACCTGGGCTGTGTATTAGGAGACTGTGACTGGATTGCTTTTAACTCATTTTTTCCCTTTCTGCACATAGATAAGTGATATGGGAAGGAGGGAAGTGGCACAGCAGATTTTTGTGAGAAAAATCACACAGAAATACCTGCCAGACATGTCCAGGCAGAGTTGTCTGACACTGCGCCAGCCAGGGTGGGAAACTGCATAACAGTGGCATTGGTGGCAAGTCATAAGTCCCTGTAAGCATGGTTCTAACAATAGGCAGAATTGGAACATTTACTCGCTCTGCAGTGTCTTTAAGAGCTTGTTACTGTATCCTCACCAACACTCAGGGCTAAATCCAGAGCAGCTCCTTTTTTTAAAAAAAGATTTTCACTCTTCCCTACTGAATGAAATTCTATTAATGCAGTTTCAGAGTTCTTGAGCACAGTCTACTATAATATAGTATGCAATATCATCACGGTAGATTTCTGAGTATTCAAAATCCCCTCTGTAGAAGACAACCCCAGTGAACTAAATAGAAAAGCACAAAATAAATACATCCTGAATGAGTTAATGAGTGATTTTGGACTACTTGATTACAGGTTTTCCTGTATTTATTCATGTATTTGCCTTGCTCACATGATTTCAGCCAAATCAGTTCCTTGCTCTATTGCTTTCTTCCCGCCCCTCCCCCACCCCCACACCCAGCCCC
>NDXB01003673.1:78376-91133 GCA_002631895.1 Agapornis roseicollis | reverse complement strand
CCCCCCTTCTTTTTTCCCCCCCCCCCCCCCCCCCCCCCCCCCAGCTGTATGAGCCATCTTTTCGTCTCCCCTCCTCCAGGTTCCTAAAATACCCATTGTACCCTCTTCCCCCCATATCTCCAGCCACCTCCTTTCGCTCTCCATCTGGGAATGCCACAAGCTTCAAATGGCCCTGAAAGCTCCTGGCTCTGCTCTATCAGTACAGCTGTCCAATTTTCTCCACCAGGCAAGAATTTCCATGAGGTAGCCTCAGATGCAGCTGAGGTAATAAAAGAGGACGAGAAAAGGAGTGGTTTAAAAGCCAGTCCCATTGCCTGCCTTTGCATTGCAAACACACTTTATGTTGGCATGAGCCTGCCTCCAGAGAAGCTAAGGTGAAAACCCTTGGTGATGGTAAGACAAGCAGAACTGCTCAAATACCAAGCACTGCAGGGAACACGGCCCTTGCTGCACCCATCCTCCTGTTCCCTACCCAGGTGGCAGGGTCAGTAATGCTGCTGGAGTGCCATTCTCTGGAAGGCTGGAAAACCAATGACCTGCTTGAGCCAAGACCTAAGTAATGATTTCAGCTGCTGGCGAGTTTCTGAGTGCTGGTGCAGCCCTGTGCCTGTTCTGCCCACAGTTACCAAGCTGCTGATACTGCTTGGTCTCCTTCCTGGCAGCAGTTAGTTCTCTGTGGGGCTCATCAGTAAGCATCAGGCTCCTGATGTTGCACACATGATTGAGGGTGGTGAGGTGGCATTCAGGCTTCACACCATGATCTTAAGGAAGGAATTCATCAAAATGATGCCAGCTATGAGAAGCACACACATGCCTCTCCTGTGTATTTCCACCCAGGAAGGACTCCATGTTATTCTGTCCCTGTTCACAAATCATAGGGTATCTACCCATATTAGTGCCTTTATCTTTTACACACAGTCACTTTAAAACTAAAAACAGTTTGCAGAGGAAAAAAAAAATATGACAAAGAAAAGTTATGGGAAACAATGTGAAAATACTGTCTTCAAATCTCCATTGGAGAGGACGAAAATTACCAGGAAAAACTGAAAATAAAAGCTCCTTACTGTTTCATTTCCCTGTTTTCTTACACTTATTTATTAACCAGGTTCCCCTCCCGAAAAAGAAAAAAAATCTTAGTCTGGACAAAGCATTGGGAGATGCCTGAGCACAGCTACATGGAATGGGAACAATGGAATTTTGGTTCCATGTTCTAAGCACTACAGTTGAAGAGAAAAATAATTATTATTTTTTTTTTTAAACTACATTTTTGGCATATCCAACCTGAAAAATAATTCTAGACAAAGGTTATCTGAAGAAGCTGGCCCAGATTTGTGAATATTTTTGGACAAGTAAAATGGCATTTACTATCCATTGAGGGGAACGGGGAGGGGAGGAAGAAAAGAAACAAAATCACACAGCTCTCCTCTTAATTGATTGTAATCTCCAGAAAATCTCTGTTGGCTAAACATTGTGGTTTGTTTGTTTGTTTTTACCTTGTGAATCTGAAAAGGACAACTTGGATTGTGAACCTTATTTTATCTAAAATTCCCATAAAGAACTTTGTTATTAAGTAGATGAACAATATCCTGTGACAAGGGGTTAGCTCAATAGTATGATATAAAAACACAGCCCCAAGGATTATGGTTCTATTAGACAGGATTAACACCTTTCACTGGCTTGTCAACTCAGCCAAATGTGCCCTGCAGCACGGAGCAGGAGGGACAGAAAGAGCAAGGCTGGGATTCACAACAATATTAGGAAAGTATAAAACAGTCTCACACAGTGATCTCTAAACATACACTGACCTTTCTGTTGCATTCAATCACTTCAAGATGTCTATTAGGAATAGCTGTATATTAAACTGCAGATGTGCTGCAAATACTTTAAAGGGAACAAGGGGGAAAATCATTGTTTATTGTTGATCTTACCTATAAAGAGCTTGAGTACAGGGAAATCAGTTATTCTTTTTCGACCCTTGAAACAACCTTATATCCTACATGTGCAGAAGCCTCAGGCTATTTTGTAGTGTACTTCACTGTTGCTTCATCCCTATTAAATATTAATAAGGGTTATAGGATGATTTCCACTATTCTAGATAATGGTCTTGTTGCACTAGAGAGCACTAAATAGGGCTGCTTCAGCAATTCTCTATACTAACTTTTTCCATTAAGTAATCAATAGCTACCACCTTTTAAAAATGTATTCAACCCCATTATACTGATAACAAAAAAGCAGATTTAGGAGCTTTGGGCTGCACAGCCAACAGGACTATTCTTTCTGTAGTGTCAGTCACTGCATTAATGTCAGGGAACACCTACTTTGTGAAGATATGGACAGGCCTTATTTCCAGGTGAAGGGAAGCTTTTAAAGTAAATGCAAACCTACTAAGAGAAAATATGCTATTGACTTTTGATACCGGGATTCAATGTCCTATAAAGTTAAGTGATTTTTCTGGCTGGATTCATGCGAGAGCTACCAGTGGATACGTTAAGCAAATACAAATTTGCTCAGTAAAATATAATGGAAGAACGGGCAGGGGAGAAACACTTCTATTTTCCCACACAAGGACTGATCAGATAATTACCACAAATCAATGCATTAACTTTGATCCCCTCCCCTTCGGTATACCAAATTAGCATATAGAAAATATCATACATAATTTTCCATCATCGTTTATATCCTTCTTCCATCTTTTTTTCTATATCTTCAATTCACCAAAGTCCATGAGCTTTAAATTATCATTTTCCAGTGGTAAGTGCTATACAATTGCTGTTGATGTTAATTTGGACAGTCTGTAGTTGGTGGTCTGGTGTGTCTGTAAATAGGCTATCACTTTCCCCAGAAAATGGTATGGCATGCAAGTGGAAAAACAACGAGATTCTGCAGTCCTTGTCTTTCTATTATAAAAGTTCCTTCTTTGTAAGGCATATCATAAAGAAGTCAGTTAGTTCCTATGATAAATTAGTCAGAGCTTCTCCATGTCTAAAGACAATGTTTGAGACAAAGCTGACAGCAGTTAGCTTGCTAAATAATCATTATGGGTGATATTAATCTCATATTTTCCTGCTCAGAGACTTGGTTCCCTGCTGTGAGAAATTCTGGCCCATTATGTTTTGCTTCAAGTCCTATTCAAAACAGCTTTTAAGTCCAGCATGATGCAATGGCTTTGTACTGACCCTCTTGCACAAGTTAATCTCTTCAAATTCCTCCATGCATTCTCATTTTTAGCTTCCATTCATCCTTTGACTATCCGGACCATGTATGCTTTTATAGAGGGAAATGTGGTCACTGGGAGTAGCAAAAACGGAGCTCAGCATGTTGCCCAATTTCCTTGCCTGCCACAGACACTTATTTTTCCCTCTCCCCTTAGAAGAAGCCATAGCAGCTCCCAAGAGGACAGTCTGTGCTTGCTCCTTTGATCAATGTAGATAAATGGAGCTCAAGATTTGTTTCATTTCTTCTATTCTCTGGTGCTTCTACTCCCTTCAGACAGAGGAGACTACTCTGAGAATGAAATGCTACCAAAGTAGGGATGAATATTGCGTCTGGTAGCTTATCTTGCATGAATAATCAAAGGAACTGTCTCCTGATTTCCCAGAAGGCAGGATAGCAATTTTTAGTTTTGGGATGATCCATGAAAAAACATAAACAACAAAGCCCCTCTCACTTCCGTATAAAGAATGAGAATTTGCATACTAGATTCAGTAACTCTCCAAAGATTAATAAAAAAGCCAAAAAAACAGAAGACATCATGACCTCTGTGCCTTAGGGATTTTTTTTCTATTTACACATTAGTTATACATATTGAACTTCTGACCACTAACCAAGATATTAATATAGTTTTACAGCCCACACGAAACATGGTCTAAAAACCTTGCACTTTGCCAGTCAAAAGCAATAAAAAAGATACAGCTTGTTCTTGCTAACTCAAATAGGGCAATCTACTGAAATGGCATTTTTAACTGGCTTAAAAATGACTCTATAAAAGACTGGTTGTTATCATGGTCTGCTATTCAGTAACTGCATGGAGATGGGGAGAGCGGGGAGCCACCATGAAGCTTCAGAACAAGCACCCTAATTTTAATGACAGAAAATGACTGGAAAAGAAAAGCTGTGCAAAATAACGATTTAATCATGCTTAACACTTCTCCAGGTCAACAAACTTCACTCTCCAAAGTAAACACTAAGCAGCTGTTACAACAGTACCTCTACCTGGTATCAGGCTTGGTCTCTCAAGCCTGAAGCAATGCTGACAAGAAGCACGTAGTTCCCGATAACCCAGCTTTCACGTCAGAGTTTCCACTAGAAACTCACTTCTTGACTGTTTTCAAAGGGCACCTCGCACAGGGTACACACCAACGCAGCTAACGAGAAGCGGGAAGCTACCGTTCATGAAGTTAAAGTGAGGTGGCTTGCAAGGTCTGTAAGTCTTCCTCAGGAAGGGGCAAGCCACATAGGAAGTCTGAGCAAAAAGGCAATTTCATCTGGCAAAAAATGTGCTGTGCTGATTAAAAAAGTTTGTGAGGAACTAAATAAAGAAGCAGTTTAAGAAACGTAGATGTTAACACTAAGAAAGCTTTTTAAAATGGAGCGGTGCAAAATGTGCAAGGGGGGAGGAAGGTAATTCCTTTTTCTTTAAATGCACGTTGACCCTGAAATCTGAGCACCATTGTTCCTGCCCGGTTGCTGCAGAGCACTTTCAGTTCCCAGTGAGAAAAGTCACTCCAAGTGCTTCTCTGGCAGTCTGTCCAATTCTGGGAGTGTGCATGCAGGTATCTGCAATAATTATGTAATTAAGACTTTATTATTTATATGACATTTAATTAAAAGTGACTTTCAGTGGCACACAAAACCATGAGCAGAAAATTACTTTAAAAGAAGGTTAAGGATGTGTGACAAACTCAGAGGGGCTATGAACATGACAGTTAAGGACTTGGCATGATGTGCACTTCTACCTCCCTGGTATTTTTTTTACCCTTCACTTACACATGGGCAGAAACATCGAGGAACAAGACCGGAAACCCACCCTCTACAGAACCGTAACTGCAGCAAAGGGGAGTGCTGACTGGGTAAAGACTGGTTAAACACTACGTACGCATTGAAGGATTTGATCTTTAATCTCTTAAATACCAACATCTTTCCTCTCCTGAAACTTTCTCCTCTCCAAATGATGCATTCACAAATGAACTCTCATATTATAAAAAAGACTCACCTTGTTTCAGTTTAAGTAATTTCCCTGATTCCTTATACAGCACAATTTTATTAATGCTGTGTGTTATCAAGGTTGCAGGGTTCAGCAGGATTTCTTGAGAAATTACTCACACTTGCTCTTTCAGGTTTAAGTGAAAACATATATATATATATAAACATATATATACACGCCCAAAGTTGAGCTGAGAATCAAGTAGCCCCCAATCGGCTCAGTTTTTAAAGGGAACCCATGTCTGCCTAGCACACATGGAATGGGGCAGCTAGTGTACTCCGCCAGCAGAGGTGGGAATGTGATTACCATGAATGCTTCCACGCAAGAGCAGAACTGGTGATAAGGAGCCTACTGCCTCATCGTGCTATACATAGGGTGCGCGCTGAATAGCACGGGTACACACAGCATGCCTGAGGGCTTTCCTGTTCCTTTCAGCAAGCCTGAGAAGCAGCCACAGCTGCCTACTGCAGCACACTTGCCTTCAGGGGGTAGGCAGAAAATAGTCCTCCCTGGTGTGACAGTAGTTTTGCTTAAAGCCTGAGACACAACCATTGTACCACAGCTATACAAGATCATTTACAGTGGTTATTTCAGTGGCATCCTTGTGGCATAGGAAAAGCATCCTTGCCTATCTTATGCTTCTTTCATGTGTGACATAGAAGCTGGTCCTGCTCCCAAGGAGTCACTGAGAATGAAAGGCAGCCTCTGCATTCCTTGCTAGGGAGATGTACATTTTCAGTGGAAGGTGTTCCTTCAAATGACCTTCCAGAGGCAAACAAGATTGAAAAATAACCTTGAAGTCATGGTTAAATCTGACTGTCCCAAAGGCTCCTTTGTTTTTTTCTGAAGAGTAAGAAAACTTTAGTAAACCCTTGTACAAGTTTTACTGCTGTCCTGTCGTCTTATCCTTGACAACAGGTAATGACCAACAATAAGCTAATTCTAAGAAACTTGGGGGATGGGGAGAGAAAGAGAGTGAGTTTTTATTACTTTTAAATGAGTGTTTGATACATCATGTTGGTTCCCCTGATTAATGTTCACAGCAAACTCAGCCACTGGAGTTGTAATGTTTCTGCAAGCTTCCCTACAGCAAAGCTAAGCCATTAATTCAGTGGCATATGTCAGCTCAGCAGAGCAAGGTCACTCTTCTCTTTCAAGGGGAACCTTTTTAGAAATAATAAAACTGACAGAAAGTTCTTTTTTGCATGCTTTATGTCACCTGAGGTTGAGTGCTGCAGTTAATATCACACAGCTTATAAACATTCCCATCTTCAGCAGTCTCCAACCCACCGGGCTCTTGGAACCTCAACTTATTTTTTTAAAGTAATATAGTGATATCTTTATGTGGGGCAGATATACAGTGTGTAATCCTAAGTGAGTAAAACATGAGTAAAATAATGAACAAATCTTTTCTTAGGCTTTTTAGAGGAGGAATTTTGGAAGGCACTAAGAGACTGCTGAGACTGCAGTATGCATTTAGGTCGTTAGCGCTTAGAGAAAAAGATGTAGGATTAGGGACTTTGTCTCCATGGATGCTTGAACCTTCAGCTAAAAGGAAGAACATTTTAAAATGCTGTTGATCCACCTTGTTTCGATCTCACTGCTAACAGCTCCTGCAGGCTGAAAATCTGTGTAGGCTTGCAGTGGAAAGAGAACACAAAGACAATTGATCTATTTATGGAATAATTTTGAACTTGTAAGTAAATAAAGATGTGCTAGTCATCTGTTATGATAACTAATTGTGACTGGAACTTATTTATTGGGATACAAATATTACAGAGCACAGTAAACAAACTAACTAGCTGAAGAATAAGATCCAAACAATAGGCCAATTTTTCCCCCCTCATTATCTCCCTTCAGACATCCTGACTACACTTGATTAATGAATCCATAGTGAGATTAGCTGAAATTGCCTTAATGGAGACACACTACAGCAGAGGCAAAATTCAGTGCAGTATCTCTCATCAGTCACTGTGAATTTTCATGTTTCATCAAATATATATGTCAATTTTTTAACATTATTTTTATATTGGAAAAAAAAGACTATACACATTACAGTGGTTTAACTTTTGAGTCCTTTAAAATGATGAGCAGTATCACCATTTTTTTCCCCTCATGTATCCTCTCTTGTTAGAAGGCTGAGTTGCAGTATTGTCTTACTGCCATCCATGGGCCAAGATTATCCTTATTGTCCAGTTGAAGAAAGCACACTGGCACTTCATTGCAGCCTCACAGGTTTAAAAAACTGGACATGCTTGCACAACATCTGCCTCGAAATCTAAAATATGCTCCTTGGAAACCTGGACTTATAAAATAAATTCAGTAGGCTTTTTGTTTTGGACCAGTATGGAACCTGAAAGTATGTTCCCAGCTCAGGGTTTCTAGTGCAGAAATGCTGATGTGTTAGATTCTGCTTTTATTTTGTAGCAGGAGTTCTATAACTGTAATCCTAGGAAAAACATATCTACTTGTCTGAAGAAAAAATAGCCTCCTGATTCTGTTGTGGTCACTTTTATACCAGAAATGAATTAATATAATCAACAGCTCACTGGGAGTACTGGGCACAGCAGATGGTACTAGTTAGGTATGGGCATATCAATCCCCCTCTTTCCGTTTGATTATCTCTGTGGCATGGGTTTATTGTGATCACAGCCCAGTGGAGAACTACAGTTTCATCTCATGAAAAACAAATGTGCTAGATCCTTGAGCTGTGTCTTCATTCTGACACATGACAAAATTGAGACTGAGCTTTTCACCCCTATCCTGCTCCCACAAGCTCTATGAAAATCATGCATAGTTGAGGCACAGACAACAGTGAGAGCTTTGAAATGTTCTTTGAACCCCAAATTCAAGTCCATACTCCAAATTGTACTCAAAACTGGCCTATTACTACAAAGGGGATTGTGCCAGCTTCAAAGTTTTAAACCTTTATAAATGTGTAGGAACATGTTGCCACTTTCCATTCCTTCAGATAATAACTAAAATCTCAAACATATAGTTTTCAAACATTTTACCACAATTACCAAGAGACAATCAATCAAGCAAATATAAGCTCTGTTATAGAGACAGGAATAAAATCACGGTAACATCCCAGTAGACAACATCAGAAGAGCTTTGTACTTGTGACTAGAGCTGAATGCCTGCTCTACCATCATCAGTCATTTCATACACCCTTTATACAGGCTCTGAGCTGCTCATCCATCAGTGAATCATGTCCCCTTTCCAGCTCTGTGAAGTGGTTTTTGGACTTAACATCTGATCTTAAAAAAGGAGACCAACGGGAACAACTATAAGAGAAAAACGAGCAAGTGAAAGCAACTCATGAGTGGTAAAGCTCAGCATCTGCTTTGCACAGGTGAAGGCAACAGAGAGTCAAGCTGCATGAGCTCATTCAGCTGTCTTGGCCACTTTGTCATCTCATCTTCACACATCTGCTTTTTGCTGTGCTGTTGCTAAGTGAAGCTGATTTTCTTTATCTCAGAGCTGCAGGCTGTCAGTGACAAAGCTCCATCTCTATCTCAAACATAATGGTAGAGGGAAGGCATGAAACTGCACCATAGCTTTTCTGTGTTTTCTGGCTGAATAGCACTTCTCCAGTGCTTCTCTTCTCCCTGAAAAAGCCACAAGAAACACTGCAGAAAAACCTAATGCCAAGTACTCAAGTATTCCAGTAACCCTATGTCGCACTTGCCTTTCTACGCACCTTGAAGAATAGCAAATCTACCACACTTTCTGAATAGGGTCAGCATAACGAAGTAGAGAAACTTCCTATAGTTCCTAAGGAAGTAACCATTCAACATCCAATGGAAATCAAGTACAGGAGTGTGAGGTTACTTGGCTTTTCTTGTGAAGATGATAAATGAGATGAAGACATAAAGGAGTAGGAAAGGGACTAAAACTCCATCCAGAAGTCATATTGGTGCAAAACAGTAGGTTGATCACTAGGTCTTCCCAGAAAGTTTATCAGCCTTAGTGCTGGGTGATGGTTAGAGGTGAGAGATCCTTTGCTGTTGATATTCAGCTTACCAGAAAGATGTCAGTAGATGTTATGACTGGCAATTAAGCAGCCTGAAGACTATACAGAGGAATTTGTTACCCAGCTTTCTGTGTGTCCATAGAATAAACCAAAGAGTATGGGAACAAAAGTGCAGTATAGCATATAATATGTACAGGCAAATAAGCAGCTTCCCTGAAGCAGTTAAAAATCTCCAGATTTTTTTCTAGCATGGAATCTTAGCCTCAATTTTGGGAAGAAAAGAAGTAAGAACATGCTCTTGCATGCACTGTACGTGGATTACGATATAAAAAGCTAGAATGGTAAGAGCAGACAAGTACATAGGGTAGGTTTCAGCTGGAAAATCAGGCTTTTTCATCTTCCTGTGGAATATCAACACATGTACAACACACCTTCATCTGATACACAAAACAAAGCTTTTCATAAGGATGGCTTAAAGGACATATGACTTGCTAAGTATTGTGCAGCCTGGTGCCAAGAAGTAAAATGTCTAGCAAAACCACTGATATTGCAAACTCATGGAAGGGAGCATAACTGTTTCTAACAACTGAAGTAACTGCTGTCTCTGTTGCAAGCTTTCAGAAGATAAAGGTTAAAGGATATTGTGATTACAGAGGCCCAGAAGACTTAATTTTTTTCCTTTTCTGTAGTGGGTGAGGTTGCCAGAGGCTTCTGCCCACACATCAAGGGGATGATTCTTCTGGCTGAAGGGTTTGTAGCCACCCACAAATTGCTTATATAAGGTTGCCAATGATGGCTTTATAACAACATCATTCTGGATTTATGCTATGACACAAATTACTAGAAGAGTGTTGAAAGTTACAGAAAACTGTAGGCCACATCCTCTGCCACACAGTTACTGCTTTTTTTCCAGCAATGACAGGTATCATAGACAATGTTTAGTTTGGGGTATTTTGGGTTTCCTAGAGACACAATAGTGAAGTAAGTCAACTGGTCTATGAAACTAATTAAAGAATTAGAAGGCAACTAATTCTGATTTATGTCACCTTTGTAATTGTGCCACGGTATTTATCAGCACAGTTATAAATTACGTGGTTGACAGTCGAGTTTCTAACAATGGCTGGATAAGGTAGCTCAGACTTACTTCTTGAAATGCTCTCGCTTGCTTAGGAACACAAACATAGAACCAAATCACATTTGTTACTCTAAGAAAAACTAATATTAATGGGGAAAATACTCTTTTCAGGAAATTTGCTCTCAGTTGTTTTTAAATGTTCTGCTATTAAGAACTTAAGCCTAGTGAAGGAAAACCAAGACAGGGAAGAAACAAGAAATTACTGAATTATGCACAAAGTTGGTGAAAATTTTAAACAGGCTGTAATCAAGGGAACACACAAAATAAGCCAGGACTGGACCAGGCCACAGATGTTGGTTTTCTTCCTTTGGCACACAAGCTAGTGAAGAGTTGTGTGAGCCCCCAGTGAGCCTGTGTGTTGACATGAACATCAAAATGTGGAGTCTGGTCATCTTTACTAGCCTCCTGGAAAGTGGCAGGAGAGAAATGGCTGCTCTTTCCCCACAAAGACTCCGGACCCTTACTTTATGGTGAGAAAACAAAATTCCTCATGTTTCAAGACCTTACTACAAGCGATCTGCTAACATATATGGGAAGACACAAAGAACTTTCTAAAACTGCTTTTGAAAAGAAAATTAAAATTGTCTGATGATCAAGAAGCAAGGTAGTAATATAAATGAAGAAAAAAAAAATGAAAAAGCACCAGAGGTAAGAGGAAAAGTAATACAACTGTAGAGCCTTCCACTCACACAAGAAAAGTAACCCAAGGTTAACTCTACCCTTGTTGTAGTTTCTATGTTTTTATGAAGCCTGGGGGAGTTCAGAAGGGAACACCTTCTGAAGTGTCACCTGCAATCCCCTTTTTCCCTGTCTACACATACATGGTTATTACAAGTATCATTTTTTTTTCTTTCTCTGAACCCCTGATAAAGGCCCACAGGTATTTCAACTATAAACCAGGTTCTTGAAACTATTTCCTAGATATTGTCATCCACTTTTGCTTATTTAACAGGGTTCAAATGAATTTTGACAAATGCTTTTCTTCAAGAGGCAATGCAGTAAAGACCTTTAATGACAGAACTATGTGTCATCTTTGCCTATAAGCATAAATTTGCACAGCGGGCAGTACAGTGAAAACAGCTTATCATCAGCTCATCACATCTCATCATTGTTAGAATGAAATGCAAATGGAAATGAACATCACTTCAGTCATGGTTGTGAAAATTAGCATCTGTGATTTTAGGAGTGGTTCATTGATTATGCACTCAGAATTTCAGGGAGAAGAAAAAACAATGTAAAACTTGCTATTTTCAGAACTCTACCAGTCTTTACCGTTGAAATAAAATTAAAACCCCCAGCTTTCCCTACTCAGGGATAAATCCTAGTTAATATCCATTAACACTGAGCAATCTCTTTGCTGCAGATCTGGTCCCGTACAAGATCTAATCATGTCTTGATTCTTTTATTTTTTCCTGGTGTTTAGGTTTGTTTTACCTATTTTCTATTTTCTTTTCTTTAAAAAGTGTTCCCCATTGGAGAGTCACAAGCCACTGTTTAAGAAAAAATTGCTTACAACATATGTTTGCACTACAGGCTCCAAAAAGTTAGGCAAGCAATAAACTTCACAAACTGCACTGAAGTCAAGGGAGTCAGTGCTAATTAATCATTTAAGTGTTTTCAGAATCAGGATCAGGCCTCATAAGAAGAATATATAAAAAAGGGAAATCCTGGCATCAAGTCTATGGCAAAAAACGTGCGTTGATGTACATGGAGGCAGGGTTTCATTTAAAGCTTAAGAAAAGGAAAAGAATTGGTAAAAAATAGTACTAAGAAACAAAGTTGCACACTAAAATATTTCCTTCTATTGGATTTACCACTGTGTCCTCATAACCCTGAAAAGAAATAGTAGTTTATCATCTAAGTAAGTGAATATTAATTAGAAGCCTGGACATATTTTTGCCTAAATAAAATGCATAGGCATTGACCCTGAGTTGTCTTACACACCAGAAGTAAGATGATTTTCAAGCACCAAGCACATTTGGAAGCAGAATAAGGAAACAAAAATGTCTCAAACCTTTAGCATAAACATAGATCAGCTGTCATGTAGAATAATGACACAAGACTTCCTTCAGTCAAGCCAGAAAAGATGGCACAAAGTCATCCTTGCTTCAGCTTGAAGTAAAGCCAAGAATCATCAAGCAGTTCTCAAGTTTGAGAGAGAGAGAAAGGAATAGACTCTGCCCAGCACTTTACCTCCTGTGAAGTGGACAAGACAATGTAGTGATATTTTACAGATTATTTGCACCTTTCATTGTCATTTGCACCTGGTCAAACATGTAAAACAGTATGAAGTGGAGCGGAGAATGGCTATGAAATGCTTTAAGGATGTTTTCTTTATATGGTGCCAGGATATGGTGCTGCTTGAAGCCAACACAGAAGGGAAGAATAGATACTGAATAATTTCTTAGAATGTCTTTTTTTTTTTTTTTTTTTTTTTTTTTTT
>NDXB01003673.1:45811-78279 GCA_002631895.1 Agapornis roseicollis | reverse complement strand
AAGTTTTTTATTTTTTTTTTTTTTTTTTTTTTTTTTTTTTTTTTTTTTTTTTTTTTTTTAAGATCTTTGTATATTCGCTTCATACCACTCCCCACATACACTTATCTGTAACGTCATGAGGGCCAAAGAGGTTAACATCCAGCTGATTTTAGGGGTCTTTCTCCTGTTCTCTTCCACAGCTCTCTTAAGGAGTGGTGGTGCAGACTGCAAAAACTCATAGCTGAAACACATCTAGTAAAAGCATCCTTCCCCCCACTTGCTATAGTACTCTCCTGCTTTGCAACTAGAACACCAGCAGTGCATGAGGCACGTGCTCTCCCTGCAGTGAGCTGACTCTAGCCATCAGCATGACCACAAACCTCAGGGCCAGGTGCAAGACGTAGTTTGCTTGACCTCACCTGCCCACAAATAACACTGCAGCTCAGAAGAGCTACACCATATAGACCAAGTCATGTCTAGTCTGACCCAAAAAAAAGGGGGCAGTTGCGGACTGAAAGGAAGCACTGAGAGGGAGCTGCCTCTTGGAGGATGCCCTGATGGAAGGTGCACAGGGTCTGATGTGATAGAAAGTCACTTAAGGTCCTGGATAGACAGGTAGGTTAGATTAGACAGGCTTGAAAAAGAGAGGTTAGCCCATCACTTGGCTGAATTTTTTCAATATTAAGCATGGTATTTTTAAGCCTTAGGACTTTTCCTTTATAGTTTAGCCCCCTGGGTCCTCATGTGATGTACAAGGTATAAATGTAGAGTTCCATGGCAGTACATGCAGCTATAATAATAAACATTGGCAAAGGACCAGAATCCTTCCAGAAAGTTTTCTGAAAGCATTTCTCCCACATTTCTCTCCCAATTTTGTCTGGGGTAACACTGGGTATAGATTTCTTTTTCCTGACAATGAATGTTTATTTCTATAGTTTACATACAATGCATTCAGCAGCTATATGCATATCCATGCATATGCAACAGCTGCCAGATATGCTAAGAAGTTATTAGCATGACTGCAGCACTACAGAAATCCTGCTATACAGCAACATTATTATTTCATGGCATAGTATAAACATTTTCATATCAGATGACGAGAGTTGTAAGGTGCTACTTTTTGCCTGGGTAGCACCGAATGCATCTGCACAAGTTCCTTAAGCATCACAGTAATAAATAAAGTAAAATAAATGCATTGCACATAGAGAACTGGCAGTTAGATACTGAAAATCTGTATTATTCCTGCACTGGTCATTGATTTGTCCACCACTACTAGAGGGAGAGCAAATTGCCTCATGAAGGGTTTTAGAATCAGCCTTGGTATTCCTTCATCTTTATCAAAAGGCATAACTAGATGTTGATATTCTTCACATTAGAAAGTAATAAACCCAAAAAGATTAAAAAAAAAATCTGGGTGAAACAGTTGAATTAATGCACAATTATGATAAAGACAACTTGTCACTGTGGTTAAGAATCAGTTACTTAAACAGATCTTCATGGTGTTCTCTTTGAGGGCCTAAGGTTACAAAACTGATTTTCACTTAACACACCAGGCCACACAGCTCTCCCATAGGTCATGTGTCAGCCCTGTATGGATGTGTTGGAGACCCTGAGACATCTAAGCTGCCTAAAAGCAAGGTGAGGTAGTCCAAGACTTCCACAGTGACAATGGCACCCTGCTTTGCAAGCATGAGGAGGTACCTGTGCAGAGCAGGGGCAGCCAGGAAGTGATCTAGGGAAGTCACTTGTGAAATCCCGTAACTTCTGGTAGGAGGTAAGGGCCTGTGCCCCATGTTACCCCATTCTGTATTAAGCAATCTAAGTATTTGTGTTACTTCCATGTTTCGAAATACGATACAACAAGCTAAGATTTCTATTCTGTGCAACATGGGGCAGTCTCCCTCCATGCCCTTTTTGTGAATAGCACATTCAGTAAGAGCATTCTCATGGAAAGTTTACAAAAGTTTTTGCAAAAGTGGGGCTTCCGTAGGTGAATTGTTTCAAAGCACATTACTGAGGCAGAAAGACATCCTGAGCCACATCACCAACACCTTTCCATTGCTGTGAACAGTTACAATAAGATAAAATCAGCACAGCAAAGTCAGAGGGTTTGATACTCAGTCAAGTGGCTAGACCTTTTATCTCTCCTTTACACATATGGTGAATTAAATCCATGACATGATATATACATACATATATATATATATATATACACACACATATGTATATTTGAGAAGCCACAATGCCATAGTATGGAGTGCATTCATGAATGAATAACTAACTGTGTAGAAAAAAATCTAAAAACTGGAAATCAGCCTGTTGAGAAATATCTTATTTTGGAAGAATAGAGTAACCAAACCTGGCTTTTAAAAATATTAAACAGACAGGAAAATAAAGCTCATCCACAGTGTCTCCTGGTCATTTCTTGCTTAACCTGTAGTATAGCCAGAGATTAATTATAGTCCTTCTTTGCCATTAAAAGGCAGTATTATGATTGAACAGACGAAAATACATACCATACAAACCAATGAAATGATTAAGAAGAAGTCTGTGCAAAAATGGATTCAAGATTGTTTCAAATCCATGGAAAAATACTAATTTTAATTTTTAGAGTCTAAAACTTCAAGTACAACACACAGAAGCCAATGCTGTGTAAAAACAGAAGACATTCCTGCTGGAATAGTCTCTGCAATTATTTTTCAGGATCCAGATGTCACTAAGTGAGGTGTATTTCCAAACAATGAGAAGATGGGTCTGTAAACTAGGAGACACTGAGTTACTGAAAACAGAGACACACTACAAAGCTTTTCTAATCTCTTAGTTAAATTTTCAGCACTGATGAATTGAAGTAGAGGCAGACACTGAAGTCTCAGGTCTAGCTGTAGCCATTTCTCTTCAGGCTTGCAATACATTTACAAAAGTCATTTTGCACCCAATCCAGGGTCTGAAAATCAATTTCTAGCACAGGACACATCCTTATGCATCTTGCAAAACTCTCACTGTCTTTCTTGCAATTCCAGATTGTGGAAAATGTCCAGTGTAGCCCATTGGCAATTTGTTCAGAATATTTCTTTCAGGCTAAAATTATAACCATTCCCAGAAAAGTCAAGATGACAAACACTGATTGCCAAGTACCCTCTCCTCCTTTGATTATGGTGATGCAAAAGCAAAATAATTAATATAAGGAACAAATTTAATAGCATCTATAATTTCTTACCAATTCTCACACTGTTTCTTGGGACATCATCAGTTTATCATAGATGAAAGGGAGAGGGGGAATTTTTGTGCCCCTTTGTTTAAAGACTGGTGCAGACCACATGACAATAGACAAAGTCCAGTACCAGGATTCTTTACTACAGCTATAGCAGTTTCACAGTGATGATTCCTTGAAATGGATCATTACTATTATAAAGTGGGTATATAGATGTAGATTCCTGATACTATAGCACTGAGGCACTTGCTAGAACATCAGAAAATCCTGAAGCCAGGATTTAAAAATAAATCCTCCTTTAAAAACTGTTATTATTCGTTGACAATAAGAACTCAATATTCTTACCTTTGGCTTTTGACTTTTCTCCTTATCAGACACATTGGACGGTTTTCTCTTCAACATTTTTAATTCACGTTTATCCAGCTGATATGCAACTGCTACTACCTTGTAACCAAACTAAGTACAACAAAGTGTACTACATGAGCATACATCGGTTATGCACTTCCTTATTCTATCAGGATGTGACTTCACGCAGCTGCTTTGCAGCATGGGTGAGCAAGCTGAAATCTTTGCTTGGGGAGAGAGTGAGGAAGGAAGGGAGGAAATGACAGGGAAAAGAAAGAGAGTGGTGCACTAAGGAGATGAATTGAAAATGAGGGCAGGGTTCAGAGTGAGAAATGCTTTAAAACTTATCTCCTGATGTCACCACCATGAGGCATCAGTAAGACTTCAGACAACCTCAAGAAAATTGTCCTCTTTTCCTCTCTCATTTTCCCCCACTAAGCCTTGTGGCACTAACTGTACCCTTCATTTTAACATGGACTGGGACTTGAATGTGAAGGTGTGCTCCTGTTCAGAGTACAAAGGGATGTTATTGCACAGCAGATTTGCACTGCACTGCACTGTGGTACGTGGTCTAGCTGGTCCCTGACACCTCCCTTTCCCTCTTAGCTTACAGTGATGCAATAAAAGCAATGAGATTAAAGGTGACTGTCTGGTGAAGAAGGGAACTTTTCTAAAGCTATGTTTTGCATGGTGGAATATTTTTTTGCCATTCACCACAGAATTTGGACTTCCTGAAATAGTACTTTGTGCTCTATTGTCCTTGATTTGGTGACAAAATCATGGAGAGAAAAAGCAAGTCAAACAGAAGGCTTATAAGAAAGTGACAGAAATCCTTTATACCTTCTTGAAAAACAGCCCAGAGGCTAAATGAAAATGGAGGTATTAAGACAGCTTTGAATTTCCACTTCATTTTGCTTGATATTATTTGCCAAAGTCAAACAAAAAAAAGTCTTGAGCATCCTAAGTGAAACTTATTTGTTGTGGATCATAGCCCACAGAACCAAAACCGATGGACAATTCCCCATTTTTTGCTGAAAGCTGGAGGCAAATTCTCAATTTCAAACCCCAAGCTTTGAAGCCACCTACAGAGCTTCGATTAAATCTTAATTTACATTGCACAAATGAAAAAAAACCCTAATTCTAAGTAAGTTGCAAAAAAATGTTCCAGAGTAAGTGTCAAAAAACCAACCTTGGTGGATTTTTTAATTTTTGTTTTTCAAAATTTTTTCAAAATTATTTTTATTCAAGCAAATCTATTCTAAGCAACTTTTGCTCCTGTGTTTTGCATAGATGAAAGCTCTTTTAAAAAAGGAAGCCACTGTGGAGTTCTTTTGCACCAAATAAATATCCTGAAGTCCTTGTGAATCCACATACTCACTACACAGGCCTTTCTTTCTCTATGTCATTCCTTTAATGTTAGATCTGGCTGAACTCCAGGTTCAAGGAAAGCTAAGACAAGAAACCATCTAGACCGAAAACCAAAAGAAGTGACGGTTGAAAAGTGGCAAGAAATGCACAGGTTTTATTTCTTAAAATTGCCTTTCCTAGTTCCATAAACACTTCTAACTTTTTGAAGCATGCATGAGGATACAATGAGTGATAGGCAAGTAGTCTCTTGGCTGAACTGTTCTCACCTTCCTCTATCATAGGAATACTCCAGGTAGGGTTAAGTCACTACTCATCAGATTGATTCCCCTTTCAATTTGCTATTTGGACTTTTATTTAAATGTTCAAGGAACTTTTTGGAGGCCTACATGGATTCTGTTGGATGGGTGACTGAATGGACTGAGACTTACTGAAGAAGGGGTAAGTATTATATGCTAATGGTATAATGAGGTTTTTCTTTCCAGGCCTTCTAGGGTTTGGCTTGATAAGAAGGGGTGGAGGAACTAGGGTTAAGGTGCTGAAATTCTTTGAAATATAATGCAAGACTGTTCTGTAGGTTATCTAATTGCAGTGGAGAACATGTTGAACCTCAATCCTTTAACCAAGAGGTTTCGCTTCACATTTTAATAAGAAGTACAGTCATCTAGAACAGAGCTGAATTTCTTACTAGCATTATCAATAACAAAATAACAGAGTTCATAATAACTGTTTTATTAATAATGAAAATTAATTAATAATAATGGTGACCTCTGAGAGATAAATTTCTATATCTCATATCACTACCTGAAGTGTCCATTTAAGTTTCTAACCATAAGGAGGTTTTACCATGGGTATTTAATCAGTCTTAGCAATTCAGTAGGGCCATATGTTGTTATAAAAGTTATATGCATGTTTAATGGTAATTAAACCTGATTATTTATCTACATAGATGTGTATAGCATTATATTGTTTTTCTTTTTAATCTGATCCAAACATATTAAATCAGACTGTGATTAGACTAGATGATGATGATTAGACTGTGATTTCCTGTCTCAGGCCACTGTTAAGATCTTTATGATTAATAAAATGGGAACTCATCTGAAGAGTAATATATGAGCTTCCTTTCTGTAGAATATTTATTGTTAAACAGGAAGAAAGAGGCTATTTCTCTTACATACAGAGATGTAGTACCCACCCATATCTATTTCCTTTCCTCATCCACATATCAGAAAAATTATAGCAGCTTGAAAGCTGACCTGATTATGTTCTTGCCCTTGGAAGGCTGACCCACACTAGTTTTAAAAAGTAACAAAGTGAAGAATATCAAACATATATAACATTAAGTTCATTTAATTTAGTTAACCAATACATTTCAAAAGGAGCAGTTTTGAATTAAAAATTAATAATAAGCTTGGTGCTTATATCCTCTGTATTTAAAGCTAATTTTTCAAAGGGGAACAAATATCTATGTAAAATTAAAAGGAAAATTCTCATACTTAGTTTTCTGTTGGATATGACTGCAGGTGACTTATTCCCTTTCCTTGCTGGTCTTTGAACCTAATCCAAAACCCAGTGAAATCAATAGATGTTTTACAGGTGAATTTTATGGGGCTTGGGTTGACTCCTCCATCCTGAAATACCCAGGCAATGTCATTCTTGTCTCTGGGAATTCTGATGGGGAAAAAGGCTATTGACTTAAAAATAATTAAGATAACCCCATGAGAATTATTTCCCCGTCATCATATTTATAAAAGGCAACATACTTTATAGCTTATTATTATTATTATGATTATTATTCAGTTTTAATTAAAGGACCATGATGAATAGTCCTGGATATTCAAGTGCTTTATGTGCATCCTTCCCACATATCAAGTGCTGCAACAGTTCCATAACCCCTCAATGGCTGCATCCAGTTACATTGCCTTGAAAGGGGAGATTATTTCCAGTCTAAATTGTAAGTGTAAATTTGTCCTTTCAATACTTGATTACTCTGATAAAACTAAAAAGTAGAGTTCAAAGCAGATTGAAGAGCTTATCATACCTGTCACCTGTTAAAATGGCAAATTAAATGAGACTTTTTTCATCTTAGTAAATTGTTTTTCATTGTTTGACAGACAAATCTAGTCCAAGTTTAACCAGAGACTCAGAGATATCCTGGGGCTGCACATGGCTTTCCCAAATGCTAAACAATTCCAGAGTGTGTTAGTCTGATTAGTTTAATTAATATAAGACTTGTATTATGCACAAGAAAGGAATCATGCTTCAGCCACTGGTTTTATGGCCATGCCTCTTCCTGTATGATCTAGCTCCCTTAGATATTGCAGAAATCTCAGAATAGCAAGTGGAGCTGAATGAATAATTTGCAGTGAATAATTTACTTAACAAATTTAATCCGTGCTTCCTCAAGGAATGTTCACGAGCAAAAGACAATTTCCTCAGATGTATTAATTATGGGCCAGAACAGAGCTAGATACTTCCCTCTCCTGGTCTAATCTAATCAAGGCCCATCTACAGTTACAGTCACTGCTACTTCTCAGTAGAGCTCTCTCCATAAACTACCATGTCAAAGACTACAGAAACTAAAAAGAACAAGTGTGAAAAAGTGAAGTTAAGCCATCCCTCCCCTGCCAACAATCCATGAAAGAAACTAGATGTTGCAGGCTAAGCTGTCCTTATAACTATTTAAACAAAACACTGGGTTTTAATTTTAGCTCCAAAGATTAAAGGTATGGTTTTTCATTGGGATGCTGAGGAATAGAGCTGGATACTTAAGGTCTTATCTTCAAAACTCCCACAGTCACCACTGAGAGCGTTCAGAACTTAGTACTGAAAACTGGTCTACAATGCTTAGGGTCTTCATGTAACTGTGTGTAATTTCCTGTTGAATAGGCTCCTAGGTGCTTTTTGTTCAGGAATAAAAATGAAGAAGCTACAAAAACTCAGAGTCTCCAGGAGACAAAATGGGATTAAAGAATATTTTAAACTTACACCCTTGATTTGGCAAGTGTGTTGACCCTGTATCAAGAAGATTCCTATCACATACAAAGTATAATTGTTATGAATCCTGCAGAAACTGGATATTCAGCAAAGCTAATAACTAACATCTGAAGTTGGCTCCAAAAACTTGATCTTTGTTAAATAATTTATATTGGGGGGACTTTAATGCTGCATATCCACTGAAGTAGCATGAGGGAACAAGTGGAGTCTAAGCATGTTTAAGCAACTGTTAGGGTGCAGAGAGGCAGGAATAGCTTCATCATGCTAAATCCCAGGAATTCTGAATTTGGCCTTTCTCAGACTATAAGGCTTTCAGGATAAGAAGGCTTCCTTCTTATCCTGAAAAAAATATATTTGTGATTTTTCCTTCTGTTATGCTAAGCTTTTGCCACTAAGGTCAATGGAGTCACAAAGAAATATGGTAGGGACAGGTTATAGAGAATCACTCCTACAGCTCCTACTGAATTTAAAGATATCTGCTACAAAAAGCCGTTGCAACTCTGTGAGTAAGAAAAAGTGTCTTATTGCCAGGCCCTCAGACTGTGTCCTTGGCATGCTTCCAACACGGCTTGGCGGAAAGGAAAATGAAGTACCAAGAACTTGTCTCAAACTTTGAACCCAGTACGTTCTCTTGAACATTAGCAGTAGATGAACAGATCAGTCATGCCTACACTATGTCAGGTTCACACTAACACTAATAAAAATCTATACTATTGTGACAGAAGGATTCTCAAGGAGACTGGCTTTCACCTATTCAACAAATCCCTTTCTTATTACCTTGAAGAGCAAAGAGCCAAAGTTGTATCCGCATCTTCTAGATATTTCTGTTCAGAAAACTTGAAGTCAGCAAGGTTGGTGTCTTGTAAAACACAGCCACAGGCTTATCCAGCATCCGTGTAATAATTTCCAACAGAAATACATGCATCATTTGTGGTTTTCCTGTTCAGTTTATTGTAAGCAGAACACACTTCACTCTCTGTGATGAATAACAGAAAGTACCTAGCAGGACGATGCTGCTGCGGGTTCAGGCATGCAAGTGAGCAACATACAGTTTCTGAGAGTGAACGTTAAAATGTACCTCAAAGCTACATTGCAGTGTTCATGCCTAGAATATCTCAATGGATTCTGTTAGTGAACACCGCCATTACTAATCAGTTACAAGGACATTTTATCCTGTGTAATTTGCAGGTTTATATGACTGTTGGTTTATAGTTATCCAGCTGAAACAGCCTGCCAGAAATGCATTCATAGATAAAGAGTGACAGTTGCCTCTTACATCTATTCAGGAAGCTCAAAAACGAGATTTTCAATAAAGGGAGCTGATATAAAAATAAATTTAGGCTTTCTGTTTTAATCTCATACACAAAACATGACATGCTTCATTCAGCATTTAGAATACCAGCTTAGTGCACAAGCACTGGCAGTGCAGCGGGGTTTTTTCTAAGGTGTATACATGGTGTCTGCCAGCCTATCTCTGATTAGAATCAAGATCAACAGAAGTAAATTCTGATTAACTCTAATGTGCAGCCTGCTGTCAGGAAATTCTCTGTAGTTTGAACCATCTTTTACCAGTAAACATCTCCTGCTGAAATTCTTCACTGATGTCAGTGTCAAGTCGCTGTACCATCACAGCAGTAGGATTGCTGTACAAATGCTAACATGAAAAAGAATAAAGTGTGGTACACTGCATATTCCCTTGCAGAGCTTCAATTGCATTTTGCTTCTAGAGGAAAATGCTATTCTTCCTTTCTCCTTGAACATGGTTTCAAGCGGGTGAAAATCATAATTTGGAAGTGATGGAGAGGGACAAGATGGCCTTATTTGTAATTGGTTTTAAAACTCTACCCATCTAACTGATGTGATACTTGATTGACAGCCAGAGAAAAATGTAAAAAATACTTCATCATCAAGAATAGGCAACCAGTTTCAGTCTTACATTTTCTTTTCTTTTCTGAAAACACTCTGTACCAGACCTTATCTGTTACAAAACTCAACTCAGGTACTAACATTCATGGCAATACCTTCAAAATCAAGCAGGATGTGTGTCAGGTTAGCTCCATCAGCAGTCCTGCCAAATAACACATGCTGGGAAAGAGAAGTTGATTTGGTTTCATGCTCCCTTCCAGGCCTGGACCTCACTGCAGAGAGGTCTGGCTCCTGCTCAGTACATCTGTCTGGTAGGTGTAGGTGGTTACCCCGATCCATCAGCCACTTGCTCCAGGGCAGAGGTTACAAAGGGTGGGCAAGCTGCAGCCATGCTGAGCTCCATGCTGAGAAGAGGAGGCACTTTTCCTGCTTGATTTCAGCATTGATTTCAACACTGAGGAGGACTGGCCAGATGATTGCTGCACCTTGTGCTGATCATGGTTAATGCCAGGCTTGCCTCACCCGGGGTTTCATGGGATGCTTCGGCTGTGGCTGAATGGTCACAATTGACTAAACTGTCCCTGGTCAGCTGATCCACACTAACATGGTGGGAATTTGCTCTTAGCCCATCAGCAAGGTGAAGTAAAGCACAGTCACATAGATGTATTTCATTAAGAATTTAAGACAGCGTGTTTTATCTCAGGCTGTGAGCTAAAAGCACTCATAGGGACAGTCATGGTATTCAGTAGGTATAATTATATGTCTGTAACTCTCAATTTGGGGAGAGAGGCGAATGGAAATTAAAGGCTGTCTCCAAAATGGTGCTGTATGGAAAAAGAGATTGATGTTTTGCCTCTTCACAAATACCCCAATTTTCTTGCAGATTCCCGCTACCAATCTTGATCTTCTTTTCATTGTGCTATTGAACTCCTCTCACTTTTCCACAAAGTGTATGAGGTTTTGCCTCACACTGTACATGCCACTTCTCTAGAGAATCTTTTTTACTTCCTACCATCACCTACCTTTTACTCTTTTTATAACTTGCATTGTTTTGTGTGCTTTCTGTCTCCTTTGTCTTGCTGCTATGATAGAAAGCAAAGGTTGGTGAAAAGGCAACAAAATTTTCCCTCCATGATCTGCTAGAAGTTCTACAGAGCTATAGACTGGAGAGGAGTTTCACTCCAGGAGCAGCATGACCCTGAAAGCTCTGTATAGGCCTTTTAGTTTACAGCAAGTAGGTTTTCAATATATGTACAAACTGAAGAGAAATGTTAATAGTGTACTTCTCTAGTTTAGGAGGTGAAAGTTCACAAAAATCTCTGAAATATCTTTGGGTTAAACACCCCTATAAACCAAAATAATAATACCTAAACCCGTAAAAATTGGCATAATCACATACCATACACACACAAACTCATTAGATTAAGAAAACAAATTTTTAAAGCAAGGGGAATGCAAAATTAATACTATATATGATACCTGAATTTCACCCTATATTTTATGATGCAGTTGTAGTGATGCAGCTCTAATATTTACCATGTTTTCTCTATTGTATATGTCTCTCATTCAGTGCAAAGGATGAATTTGAATAGGGGTGTCAGAGCCTGTGAATAAACTCTTTGAACTTATCATGCTCAAGCTGATATGAGTATTCTTGCTTGTGCAATAGCTGTCTGGTGTGTAAAATAACATACTATCCTATATTGCAAATGAAGCCTGAGGCAGACAAGTTAAGTGATTTGTCTAATATTGCACAAGAGGTCTGTAGAAGTGTAGGAAATCAAATCTGCATTATCTACATCCTTAATTACCGGATCATGATTCACAGAGTTAAGGAAGCCATGCTGCTTTGGAAAACTGGAATAAGGATTTAGTCTGTCATCATATTTCAGTGAAATGCCAAGTAATTGTCTTAAAACTTCTTTACTTTGCAGTTGATCATTAACTGCAGGTAGTCAGCTGTTTTTGACCCTGTAGCTAGATGTGCAGAAAATTTGAGTGAATAGAGCTGCAAGCAAAGTTTTGGGAGTTTGACTTCAAGTCTTTCAGACTATAAATTCTGAATAATATCCTGCCTATCTTAAAATGGCCATCAGAATTAACTGAGTTTGCTCTTTTCAACCTGTACACATCTTGCTGTAGGATGTGAACTGTTATCTGTATTTATTTGAGAACAAGAACTATCATGTGAGCTAGTGTGACAGCTAACACACTAGTCCCCTGTCGTAACTGAGGCCACACATTGCTGTATTGCCATGCAGATTAGTTTTTAGGGGAGTTAGGTTGAAGAGATGATGATCTGTGAGGAAGGAAATCTAGGTATTAAAACACCCACATAACCCAGATCTAAATATAGAAGCTACCAAAGTGTCTGCAAAAGTTTCTGTCTTATTATCTTAAACTATCTGAACTCTTGATTTTTCCCACTTCCCACATACAGTTTGTCATAATTTCTTGTGGTATGCTCTCAAACGTAAGTTGTAGATAGAAGTGAATGAGAAGTTTCTAGTCATTTAACCTAATTAATTTGGTCCTTTCACAAAAAATATTCAGCCAGATTTCTTCAAATGGATTGGAGTGTAAGCACTTCCAGAAAGAATTATGTTCAAGTTTCCAATTTGCTTTGCTTATGTATTGGGGAAGGTGAACTTCTTCAATCAATTAAATGTCACAGAAAGTCAGTCCAAAAATTTCATTAGTATAGGTGAATTCCTTTGAAAATAAAAGAGAATACTGAGATAAAATAACTGTCCAGTTCTTTTTGAAAAGCCCTAGTCCTTGTCTTCTAATGATCTGCTCATATATCTGAAGGTATTTAAACAGCAGAATTAGAGGTGTGTCCAATGTGTTTTACTCCCAGTATTATTTTTCAGGCCCTATTCTTGTTCATTTTACCCACAAGTACTTTTTCAAAGCCTGATGAAAACCTGATATTCAAATTAAATTTTCAGTTTCTAAAAACAAGTTTGAAATGATGCAAGATGTGCCCTGCTTGTGAAGAACGTCAAAACGTATGTACTTAACTGGACTTTGAAACCCCTTCATTAGGATAATGCTGCAGCCCTGGAAATTTTAATGCCTTTCTGGCACTGCAAATCCTCACTCTTCCATTTATGCCATTGCTGAGCACAGGCATCATGTGACTTTCCCTTTATTTCTATGTGAGGGAGCTGTAAACAGAACTAATTTCTCCTGATTTATGGAAGGCTTATTTCACAAATAGGCTTTACAGGAACACTTTAAAGCATACAAAAAGGACTTACCAAAGAGAACAACTTGGTCAACCTACACTCACAAAACAAGCAAGCAAACATAATCAGCTCCCGAGCCAGATCAGAATGTCCAGAAAATTAATATTCCCCAAAAGAAAAGTCATTTGAATAAGCTAGGGAAGAAGACAAGGAATATCAGGCTTTATTGTATGCACTGCTACCTATCACTTAGGTGTTCTTGTAACTTAAGGTCAGCAAGGATACCAGGGTCATTCTTAGGTTATGGCTTCTTTACCAAAGCCTTAGCCTCAAAATCCTTACCAAATTAGTCATGTGGGTAGCACTTTAATTTCAGCTTCATCGGGAACACTGAAAAATCTGAAGCTAAACTTGCTTGTTCTTCTGAATAAAGATGAGCACACATAAAAGGTATACTGAGCTAATACAAGCACAGTGAAGATTAAACATTTTGACTACAAACAGGAAGCTTGTCACCAACTCAATAAGCACAAGATCAGGCTAAAGTTTAGGTTTCAAAAGTGAATCTATGCAGAAATAAAACTGCATTACTTTGTGTAAGGAGATAAATTGCACTTGTAAAGTTGAAGGCTTGGACAGGAAGATCCCAAGGCACCTGATGGCTTCATTGGTCAGCATCAGGACCTAATGCATTAGCACAACACAGCCTGTATTAGCTGATTCATTCAACAGGAGTGCTGCTCAAGCAGAGTAATGTATACCTTTTTTTTTCCTGCCTTTTATAGTGCATGGGAAGAAATGATAGCTTTTAAAATGTAGGGGTTTTAATACAAAACCCCAAGAAAATTGTCAATTATAAAATACTGGACTGACAGCTGATCACAGAAGAATAATACCACAACATATGTATATAAAGCAGCAGACAGACAATGCAATCTATTTCTTTTGGTATGCAAAAGTGCATAATTTTGGCAGTTCTAAAGGATGCTAACAGGAAGTTATCCTTTCATCAGACAGTTTGTTATCAACAACTGCACTTAGTTTAATTATATTTTGACTCTTAATCATGTTTCATGGAGCAGGTAGCATTCCTTTTTTCTATTAAGAATTCATATGCCATTTACAAAGAATAAGTATATCAAATGCACAATTTTCCCTGCACTTTCAACAATTATATTCCCTTTCATACTACATTCATGACAGTAATCCAAAACAACCTTTCATATCTCTCTCTTTATCGGTAGCTCTGTTGTACCTAAGAGCTATGTCAGAAGCATACCCATGAAATCTGGCGAGGTCAACTGAAATGTTCTTCTGCAGTTATCTGTAGCCATATTAAAGATGTTGTGGTATTTAAAAATATCTACTGCAAATAAATTCACCTAATTATCATTCTGCCTTATATACAGTAGCAAGTACTAGCAATCCAACTTTACAGAACACTGCAGCAATGTTTAGAGGGAAAAGTTTAGAATTGTTAAGCTTTTTAGTAGACTTAGATATACATGCTTCTAAGATTAATGGAAAATGTGGCATAATTTCCAATATAGCCAAGAAAATTCTAGTAAGGTATTAAAAATATGAAATAGCACGAGATTTAACAATGGCATCAGATTTTTCATGTTTTTTAAAACCTGCTTTGAGACTGCATGGTCAAAATCACCACAGATGAAGACATTAAATTTTTCACATTACTATACAAGAAGTAACAAAATTCACTGGAGGATGCAGAATGGCTGTGGCAGATATTTGCTATCAACACAATGCAATGGTGCAGCTATTAATAGGCTGGACACTCTCTCAGGCTCCTGTCTCCTAAGCACAAAGCTTGAGAGATGATGCCTTGCACTTTGAGAAATGATTTTCTCTCACTTTTTGTGTTTAACTGAAGAAACCTGCACAATATTTACTAACTTCCTGATGTAATAGTTAAATAAAGCTCCCTGTGACAGGAGCCAAAGTAAAACTCTACAGACATTGAAGCATCAGAAAAGTAAGTGCACTTTAGTTCACTAGCATTTGTACCTTTTTGTCTGAGTCCAGATTTGCTTGATATTTCCAGAAAAAATAAACACTGAAAATTCAGTCATGGATCCTGATTTTTTCCCTTATTTAAAATCAAAGCCATTCAAATTTCACCAGTGTTTGACTACAACAGACACACATAAATACATCACAATTGCCACCCCCTTATGAGGCTTAAAATTCAAAATAAGCTTTCACAAGGTTTTGGAACAGACTGGGAAATAGTGAGTTTCCTTGAATTTAACCATGTGCTAGATCTAGTGGTAGCACTGCTCCTTTTTGTCTATCAGTTCATGTATCTTTGAAAGTTCTGCAGTCTGGGAAACACAGGGGAGTTCCTATCTATCTCTTTACCTTGCAAGAGAGGTGATGCATACACACGGTGAAGAGCTAAGCTGGTGGGCTGATGGGGAGAGCAGGGTAACAGATTAAATTAGCTAGAATGTTATAAAAAGTAACAGGAAACCTGTCAGAGGGCTTATAAATGAAGATATGATAAGACAAAAGAGAAACAGCTGGGGACAGTTTCATATCTTAGAAAACAAATCCTATTTTCATGTCTCAGCCTAAGCTTGTCACCTGAAAACCCATCATCACAGTCTTGACTGTCTCAACTGCTCTTCATCTCTTTCCTGGGCAGACCTCAGTTTTGGTACCACTGCTCAGGACTTCCTAACACCAGTAAAAATTGATTTATACTTGTTGAGGATCTGGCTTCCTACCTTGCCACTGAAACAGGAACAAGTAAGAGCTAAAGCTTTTAAGAGGACCACCTATTACTGACACTGAAGCAGATAGAGTGACCAGAGCAGTTGAAAATTCTTGTCTCAGAAAAGCAATCTGGGGATTTCCAGACATTCTTTTTAGTGCTATATTTGTGCCAAATGGGAATTCAGAATGTAACTGAGAGATTGAGAGAACTGGAGTTGTTTAGCCTGGAGAAAAGAAGACTCAGAGGTGACCTTATCACTCTCTACAACTTCTTGAAAGGAGGTTGTAGACAGGTGGGGGTTGGTCTCTTTCACCAGGCAGCAACAGACAGAACGAGAGGACACAGTCTCAAACTGCGCCAAGGAAGGTACAGGTTGGATATTAGGAAGAAGTTTTTCACTGAAAGAATACGAAAATATTGGAACGGTCTGCCCAGAGAGGTGGTGGAGTCACCATCCCTGGATGTGTTTAAAAAGAGACTGGATATAGAACTTGATGACATGGTTTAGTGGAGGTGTAGGGCATGGGTTGGACTTGATGATCTTAGAGGTCCCTTCCAACCTGGTGATTCTGTGATTCTGTAATTGAGAAAGCTTTTCTAACACATGTTCATGTGTCTCTCAACAGAAAGACATTAGCTGAAGACAGAAAAAAATGAAGAAAATAGTCAAATTGCTTAAGAAAATTGAGCAGCCAGAAAGTCCATTAAAGCCCACAGCATTCTACTGAGTCCCTTTAAGGCCACAGCATTCTCGTGCACAGGAGAAACTGCTGGCTGAAATGAAACAAATCTCCCCACAGCCATTCTCTGGGCTGTGCAAATGGCCAAATGCAACTTTCAGCTTTGAAGCATATTTTGCTACAGAAGAACATTCTCTGTTCTGTTTGTTACTGACTGTTCATGCTCTTTCTCCCCACTCCACTGACTTCAAGAACAATGATCAGTCACTGGTATCACAAGAGATCCAATAGCCTTAGTAAAGCTCAAGGCAATACATAGCACCTCTTTGGGAACCAAGACGATCAGGAGCAGCAGAGGCAGTACAAAGTGCAGGGTAAGAGCAAACACAGCAAGCAAGCAAGGCTGCTATGGGGCAACCAGGAATCAGAATCATTTAAGTAGAATATGTCAGAAAAAGTTGGAATAGGAAAAAATCCAAAAAGAGAGCTGAGACTAAGGATTTCTTCATCAAATGAGTATCAAAGTAGACATTTCTACAAAGAGGCAAAGGGAGATGCTGAGAAATGACTTGTGTGGCAAGAAAGCAAGCCAGACCAGGAGGAAAGCAGAAAGCCACAAGGTTGTTGAAGCGGCCATAATAGCAGGGCTAATGTAAATGTGATAAGACCATAACACATTCCTGAGAGTACATACAGGCATCAGCATAAAGTCACTTACAGCTTTCAAAGACTGATTGTTTATTCTACCACAATGTAATGCATTCATATTGAATAGAAACCAATCTTTTGAAGGTTTCTACTCTCCTTTTAACCTGAAAATGTGAGAGAAAAGTAATCTTGCTCTGCAGCAGCCTTAGATATTTTCTTTCTCCTCACAAAAATCCAGGTCCCCTCTAGCCTTGGGAAATACCTTCACCTTTTCATTCTCACTGAATACCAAACACAGGTTGCAACAGGTAAATATTCTTATTGTATCAGTAACTAAATCATGTTCTGTTAAACCTAACCATGCTTCTAAGATACTTTGAGAAACACACCTCCAGTAGCTCTCTGATGATTTTTCAACAGTAGAAAATGTCATCTCCTCTCCCTTTCCTCTAAAGGGTACCTATGTCATCCTACAATCACAGCTTCCATATTGCACAATTACTGGAGAGTGGATGAGTCAGCCAATGAAGTTGTGTGTGTTGAGGGAGAGGAGAAGGGGACTCATAAGCTTGTGTCTCTCTGTCTCAAGCTGTTCAAGACAAGTCTGGGAGCCCCTTTGTGAAGAGCACCCTTCAGTTGTGACCCTACCATGTGCTCCACTCTATGCCTGCTTCATGGCCAGTCAAACCCATCCAGCTGCTACACTTTCCAGGCTTCTGACTGGAATTTCCATGATTTTGAAGAGATTTTCCATGCCTTACATGAGGTTACAAAAGCCTTACACAATTGCACAGATTAAGAAAAAATAACGGAAGGCTGAAATGACTTGTATAAAGTTATATGGACATGGCCCTTCTAAGTATATTTGTTTGGGTAGTAAAGATCTTAGCATATGAATAACAGAAGGGCAGCTTCTAGTAACCACAATTAAAAGAAAAGAGAGAGAGAGAGAAAAAAAAAAAGCCTGAGCCAGACATCTGAACTGCCAGTGCAAGGCTAAGCTTGAGGAATAAAAAGAAGGGTAAAAATAAATAACCTTTCACATTAAGGTCAAACTGCTGTTAAAGCGGTGTCTGGACAATCTTTTTTCCATCCTCTGCCTGATTTTTAGCTGATTCATAACACTACAAACACCAGCCTGGATCACTCATTTCTCTCCCCAGTATACTTTGTGGCAAGATGAAAATATGCACTGTAGAAGTTTCTTTATCCAGGCATATATTTTTGCTGAAGTATTCAGTATATTTTAAAAATACATTCTTCCGTTTTCTAAAGAAGAACTATTTACAAATCATATTCTTTTTGGGAAGAATATCAGTAACAATAATTTCACATGCCAATCTTGACACACCAGAAAAAGCAATGCCCTGTGTTGCCCCTGGCAACTTTTTTGACCAACCACTAATTATATTGTAAACAGCTGAACAATGCAGAAAAAGATGACCTATGTCTAAGTTAACTTTGCACAAAGTTGCTAATGGTGGCACTGCAGCTATAAAATGGTAATGCAGCACACTCAGTTCTGTATTTAATTAAAAGACAGAAATGCAGACTTCTAAAATGTTTCCCTGATACATGAAGGTGGGCAGGATGGGTGAAGTGTGAGTTTTCTCCAGTGTCCCTGTGCTGGAGGCAGGCAGCTAACATATTTATTGTGCACCTAACTGGGGAGGCTGAAACAAGTGTAGCTGGAGGAGTTTGGTGGGCTTTTTGTAGCTGAAGAAGGATGTGACTTTTGCAGTTTTTTCTTACAGTTCTTGTTTAGATGACCAGTTTGGGTGATCTTCTTATTGTTTTAGGTGAAACAAACAATGGCAATATGAAACACCATAATTGAGGCTGTGTAAAGGGCTGAGGAGGAGGAAAGGAAGAGGAAGAAGGGATTGAATGGGAAAAACTGGTAGAAGGGAATTAGGATCACTCATATTTTGTCTCTCTAAACAGCAATCTACCATGATAAGATCCAGGTCTTTTTCCTTGTGATTAAGGGAGAGCACTATTTAATTTACTATCTGCAATTCAAGCTTTAATTAAGGGTAGGCTAAACCAGCTTTGCTTATGTTGCTGAGATGAGTCTGGATAATATGTATCCAACCTAGATATCTGTCTCCCAAAGCAGGTCAGCCACAGTTTGTTGATGGAACAGCACAGTCTTGGATCTTAGTTTGGAATCTACCAGTTTTTCTTGTTTGTTTCAATTCAGGACATACCAACTAGCATTTCAGTAGTACATCTCAGGCTATCTCCTCCACATCATGCTGCAGTAAAGATAATAGAGTAGTAGCCAAGCGAAGATCAGCCAAGAAAATGAAATGATACTTTACTCATAGAATCAGAAAGAGTATCATGGAATATATTTGGTTTACACTAAAAAGTAAATCAACATCAGGAAAAATACCTGCATCACCCTCAATGTCTGATCCCCTCATAAGAAAACCACCAGTGTCAGCTTGTTTGATTCTTAAAAAGCAAAACTGAAAATCCAGTCTTTGTAATCTTCAATTGAACCAGTTGGTGGAATGCAAATGCAAAGAATGAAATGTCTTGCCATTCCCTGTAATCTGAATCTAAAGACGCTAAGCCCACAGAGATACATTAAAGTCAGGGAGCCCGTCAGGAGAGCAGATGGCAAAATAAACAATAATGCAGAAAAAAACCCACTAAACCTCTTGCTGGCACTTAATTGTAACATGGGTAGGACAAATCTCACCAGGATAGAGAACATTAACAGCCTGCTTGTGACAAAATGAAATAAAATTATTTGAATTGACACTTACACTCTCATAAATCTGACCGACACATCTATTATTACTGTTTTGCCCTGGGACTTCAGCCTTAACTTGGGATGCTGAAAGTTGATTTCATTAGAAGCAGACATATGATGGAGCCCAGCACCCCTGACACAATTTAGTTTCTATAGAGTCCTATTTACAGGCAGACAGGAGGACTCACCTGACAGAGCACAGCCTATGATCACAGCTCCTGGCCTATTTCTGCCAACAGTCTGCCCTGAAGGTCTGTCTCCAGGGGCTCTCCCTGGGAGTTTTCAGAGTTGAGGCTGTCCTGGGTTTCACTGCTGCACCTTTCGTAGCTTTTTATATGGGTAGTTTGCTTTCTCTCTCTTTTAATTACAGTTCCATCGATCAAAGCTTTAGTCTTTCTCTTTTCTGTGTCGAATCCCAGGAAAATCTGAGCTACATTCAGCTAGATAAACCTCAGGTGCCTGTTGTTAGGTGTCATTGAAAAGAAACTGAATTATTACCTCTGTGTATTCAGAAATATGGCTGCTATATTGACCCACACACCTATGTGTGTGTATCTTTCCTTATGACATATGAGCATTAGAGGAAATGCTGTTTTCAGCAGGAGACCCTCTGATCAAAGATTATGGCTGCTCAGGTCTCCATTTGAACACGCAGCTGGTAGGTTTTAGCAGGTATCTTGACTCCTGTGGTTTAGATGCACTTTCCTGGGAGCTGGCCTTGTTGCACAGTGACAACCAGCTTTGTTCCTTGGGCACTCTAGAGGGAATGGGCATAATGGGAAAAGAGGCTCTTTACTTTTTTCCTCATATATTTCAGTCAACCAGTCATCCTCTATGTTCTTACCACTATGTGGAGTGCCACAAGATCTGCTGTGCCCAGTAAGAAGAGGGAGAGGACATCATTGAAGTGCCCATATTTTGTATATCTCACCAAGTAAAGTTTTTCTTGGTTTTGTTTTTCCCATCTTAAATAGCCTTCTAAAAAAAAAAAAGAAAAAAGAAAAAAGAAAAATCCAGCTGCTAAACCAGAAAAGCCTCCTGCAGATAGCTATCCAGAGATACTGTCAGACCAACATTAAATTCTGTTCCTTTGTATCTTGCCCTAAAAAATTCTTGCTGCCACGAGGGTGATCGCAAAATAGGCTCCACCAGGTGAGCTGATCCAAGAAGGCAGAAACACCAATGCCTCTTAGACCTCTGACATTTGTCTAAATAACTTGTGCTCTTTACTAACATTGCAGTGACTTCTAGGGGCCTGATCCAAGCCCATTGGCTTTATTGTCCCTCACTGACAGCTCAAACTTCCAGAAAGTTTTCTGAGCCTGAAAGGATGAGTGCTTTATGTACAGATGAAAAGCCCAATGTGTGATGAGAAACAGAATAGCCTAAAGCCTTCCATCTCAATGCTGATGATGTCTGCATGGTTAAAAATGAGCTTCCTAGGGCTATATGAACCCCTGGTGTTAGACTGAACAATGCATTCACATCCATTTACCTGAAATCTTGATTCGGTTTATCGCACTTCATAACCACATGGAAGATGACAGCATCTCTTTAATGCTGAATCAGAGCAAAAAGTTTCCACTTTTTAAACACATCAGCACAAAGAGAACCACTTCCACTTACCCAGGAGTACTGTAGGTCCATATCAGTTAGGGAATATGTAAGATGTGGCTGATGAGAAGAGCAAGTACAGTTTTCCCATTCTTCTATTTTTGAAATCAAGAAGTCACAGGGACAGAGCTGATTATCAGGAAATGGCTTCCAGTCACTCCACAAGTGAAATTCAGTTTCTGAATGGATTGAAATAGTTCCTAGATTATTAAATCTGGAAGTGTATGAGTGGCCCAGCGATGCAGAAATAAAATCTGCCCTTGTCTCAGTCTCTTCTTTTCTCCTCACATTGTCTTTCCATGTTTTCTTTTCCTGAGGTTTTGCCAGTTTCATGCAAGAAGTTAGTGCTTCTTCATCCTCTTCAGAGAGATAAGCATCTTCTAATGTATCTTTAAAAATGCAGATACTTCTGTTATAATGTGTTGCAATTGATAGAGAAAATAGCACATATTTTTCTTAAATGCTGTCTGTTGTATTCTACATAATGAAAAAAGACAAGGACTCCTTAAAAACAAATAATAATGATAATTTGGGAGATGCAAGGGATTTTGTACTGGGTCAGACATCTGAGCCAAAAGCAAGATTTAGTTTCCATTTGGTAAGTTCATCTTTTTCCTGCAAAGGCACTGGTTCTGCATTGAATATGAAAATTTGCTGAATGTTGCATTGCTGCATAGTTGCAGAGAACATGAATTTAGCTTAAATACTGGAAAAGTTTGGAAGGCTTTTCTGTGTAATTCCTTTCTCACCCCTTCCCATACTACAACTGTATGTTGTAGTTACAAAGTAGTAGCTGAAATCTAAATTTCTTCATGTGTTTCAGCCCAAGCAATGACTTGGCTGGAGCAGTAGTTCATCAGACATTTTAAAGTTACTTTGCTAGTATCTGTTTTGAAATAATCATGTACACAAATGCATTGTACAACAAATGCATGCACTGTTAAATTAATGTTGACAAAACAAATTCAGATGAAGAATAGCTGCACAGTTAGATCAGTGACCAATAGGAGAATTCAGAAAATAACCTGAGCTTAGCATCAGTTTAGAATTCTTGTGTTTTATGGCCCTAGGCAATCAGGTATGTTGAGAGGCCATCTTGCTTATCACACCACAAACCTTCTCGTGCTCCTAGCTGCTACTGGACTCACGGATTAACACTGAAAGTTATCTTTGCATTTGTGAGTTTTACCTTTCTGATATGAAACATGATACAAAACTAGCAACGACTCTGAAAACAAATTGCCCCCTGCACGGAAGCCCCACTGTTATACAATTCTATTTAGCTAAAATCCCCACTTGCAAGATACACTGTTACAAAACTCAAGCTAGTGTGACAGGAAACAGGTTTTCACACTATGAGGAAGTCAGCACTAAAGTGGTATCACAGTAACATCTCAGTTGGGGTTTTAAAATCGTGGGTGGTGAATGACAGACCAGGACAGGATTGTTTACAGTTATGTTCAATACAGTGTCAATTTGCCAAATGCTGGAAAGAATTCTGATATGATACTTCACTTACTGAGAGGGAGCAAAACATGTTTGACATCCTCCAAGCTTTGTGTACTCGGTTTTTTGGTTCGAACCAATTTCTGCAATCGTTTTAATGTTCCCATGGACTCTGCTTTATCATCTGGTTCTGTACCCTGGCAAAAAAACCCAAAGTTGTTAAAAGTATCCAAACCCTACACATTAAAAACTAAGGGTAGCATGGTGGTTATTTTGAAAATGTTAAAGTCTCAAAGACTTAATAATTTACACAATGCTTTAAAAGTTAGGCACCTGCTTACGGGGATCAGTAAATACAAAAACATGAAAAAGGCAAGTCACAAGAAGAATCAACCCTATATCAGTGCTCATATTGCTGTTTGCATGTTACTTTTGAATAATTACTTTTTAATATCACTTAATACTTAATTCCAGATTAGTTCCAGAAAACATTTTATTATATACATCCACTACATTATCCAGAAGCATTTTGTATGCACAGAAATCCCAGAGGTGTATTAAAATCTGTATGGGAGTGTGTTCTGAAATACCAATGTCTTACTTTATTCAAGGCCTTATTTGCTTTCCTATATTAAATGCCAATAATGTGACAATTCAGATCTGTTATTGTACATTCCAACAGTGTCCTACTGGAGAAAATCAAGATTAGGGTACTACATTCTCCCAGAGCTGGAACTTTGTGAACATGCGGCCATCTCACAAGCTTCCACTTACATTAAAGCAGCTTCTATCTTGCAAGTCAGTCCAGAATCACTTGCTTTTTCTTGAATCTGACTCTTCCCTGTGATCTTCAGAGAGAAATACATACTCTGACAGCAAATAACCTCTCTTTTGCAGTCATTTGCTGTGTTTCATATGGGATATATGCTTTTCATTAGAAACCAAAAAAGTAAATACATTAGAAATTAATAAAATTGTAATTCACTGATGGCTACTTTTTGGATCAATACTATCTGGCTTCTATGGATGTTTGCCTATTTACACTGATAACAAATTTGGCCTATTGTGGCAATGTAGCTTTGGCAATATTATGAGTGATTAAGTGCTTGTGCTGATGTTATCAGAAGGTAGAAATGCAGAGACCTCTATTGCACCCTCCCCAGCAATTAGGTCACACATCAGAGCTCCTTTCTGCTTCCTCTTATGAATAATCCTTTGAGACAGTCATCATGGAATTTGCCAGCACATTCTAATGTGTAGTGGGCAGGCTGTTTAGGAATGGGTCTCAAGAGATTCTGAAATCCTCATCTTTCATTTGGGTTAGAGGCTTTTAACTAACTCTTAGTGTGAAGCACGTCTGAAGCCCCAGCATTCACATGTTATAAGTTACATCCACCCGCTGTAGCAATGATAAGGGAGAGGGTGTATGTTAATTTCAGGTTTAAAAAAAGACCACGGTTCACTTGACAGATAACTGCTTAAAAAGATGGCTCTGCTTCAAGTGCCAAAGGTTCAGATATTTTTCTATGAAGACATGAGGTTCTGTAAGCAGAAATAGAAGTCCAAGACTTATATGCCCAGGCAGAGGACATTTTAATGTGTATCTAGTTAATTTTGTAACACTAGAAAATTGTGTCAAAATTATAATAAATTAAAGCGGAGTTAGTGAGTCTAAAAATAGGTGTGATGTTCCCCTGTATATTTAGATGTTTGATTTTAAAACTTGAAAGGATTTATACCAAATTATTTGCACTACCAGTTCATCTTGGTCCAGCTACAAATTGGCATGGGGACTTGATAGTCCACAGAACCTGCTATATACTCCTCATGTAAGACCAATGGACTAACAATATAAGAAATTGTCTTGAACCAAGCATCAACTAATGAAAAAAACATATATCCACATGTGTAAAATTACACACACATAAAAATCTAAAACTAGTTTCTTTTTTCAAGCACTGTTATGATGAAATATTCTTACCTATGTAAAACAATATTACTATTACTAGTAGACTATCTCTAGGTGCACCTGTAATAGTTTCTTTCATGGCAAGATTGCACTCATGCTGATAGAGCTATATCGGCTTTTTGACTTAAAGATAGAACCTTACAACTCCTAAGGTCTTTCTCTTGCTAAACACATTGAGTAATGCAGAAGTTCCCATATTGAATAGCCCTTGGGTTTAGACTCCTTTCTTCTCAGTAGCATCTTACATTCCTTGAAGCCTGCAGACTGTCCTGGGAACTGGGACTGAACCACAGGTACATAGCAAGAAGCCAGAGAGTTGAATGTATACACCTTAACATGTCTCCCATGCCTTTTGTAAGTCATGGCTACATTAGCATTTTAATTTTGACCAGGGGCATATATTTAAAGTGAATTTCACAGTAAACTGTGTTTTGGTCTCAAAGAGACACAGAGTTCATCACAAATGAACTTAAGACGAAAGGTGCTTTCCAGAAGTACAACTGATGAACTCCAGCTATTATTGGATATTCAACAGAGAGGATCTGAACACAGGTAGACGACTGACAATGCATATAGTATGGACATCAGTTCATCTGCACCAGCGATTCTCCTGTGCTGATACATATTATTCTGTGCTGGTTACTAATAAAGACAAAATAGATGTGCTTTCAACTTCTGCCATTTGAAGAATTTATTTTATTTTGTAGACTAATAAAACCTAGTGATTTTGGTTTAAAACTCTTTATGTCTTCTTGAGGACCTTAAATGTAGGATAAGAGGGGTAATGGTTTTAAACTGGAGAGATTCAGGTTGGATGTAAGGTAGAAATTCTTTGCAATGAGGGTGGTGAAATACTGGCACAGGCTGCTCAAAATTGTGGATGCTCCATCCCTGGAGACATTCAAGGCAAGGCTGGATGTGGCTCTGGTCAACCTGATCTAGTGAAAATGTCTCTGTGGTAGGGGGGTTGGACTAGGTGACTTTTGAAGGTCCCTTCCAACGCAGATTATTCTATGATTCTATAAGGTCTTAGTAGATCCACATTAGAGTTCTAGACTCAAGTCTCAGGGCCCTTTTACAGCTTATATCTGTGTATTCATCATCCACTGTGGGCCAAATCCAAACCTCCTTAGATTAGTCATATTCTGATTTGTATTTCAAGTCCTCTCTCCCCCCTTCCAAATTCAAGACATCAGGACAGCAGTTTTACCTTAGTTAAAAAGGGAAATAGAGGTGTAATTTTTCAGTCTCTCATTGTGAGATGTCTTTGCAAAATAAATCACAGTGGGTTTAAAATGCTAATATTGCTCTAATTTAAAATCTTTTGTAGCAATAATCATTTGTTCACTTATAAGTAACGGTACAAAAGCAACATGATGACTTTGAGTTATGATCTGGGACTTTCATCATGGAGACATCAAGATAAATGGAAGATAATCTATTCAGATAATTTTATTAATGGGAAAATCTAATCCTCTTTACCTTAAAAGCACTCATTTGGTAGAGTCTATTGTTAGTGAAATGTCAGAAGTGCTTGAATAATAAATACAGTAACCCCCTTTTATGGAAAAAAACCCCTCATGTAATACCAGTTAATGATGGGACAGCTTTTAAATACACTGTATTTTTATTTACCTAAGCATACAAATCCAGAAGTTTAGCTGCCTATCCAAACAGAGGTAAAACATTTTTTGATGTAGAAATCTGATAGACTGATCACCCTGGTCTCACAGTTTTAGTGTGTGTCCCAGCAACCCTCAGCCACAGCTTAGTGAAAGCATGCATAAAAGTGAGAAAAACCCATTGAATGTTATACTCTGGTTTCGGACAATTTTCTTTCTGTTTACATTATCTGGAATCTGTTATCTCTAGCTGCTGCTGTTGAGGATATCAGAGAAGTGCAGTGCCAGTATGTGCAGTGCTACTTGTTGGACCAGTAATGTAGATTAATTTAGAGCATGCTGCTTTCCAGTACCTTCCTTCTCTGTGGAAGGGGAAGGATGTTCCTGAAGGAACTTGGGGGGAATATTGAAGACCAGTGCACAGAGCAGTAAGTCTCCACTCATAAAAAGCTGTTCATTTAAAATACGTTTAAAGACTTTTAAATTTCCACCCCTCTATGTTCTAAGGTCAGAGCATTTGCCCACTTAAATATTATAGCTGTGTTTTTGCCCAGTCTATAAGTAAACCTATCTATAGGGAAAGAAATCTCTCATGAATAAGAATATTCTTTATTTCCCTGCTTAAGGAGTTTTAGCCCTGAAATATCATGTCACACCACAAATAGAAATGAATAATGTAAAAAAATAAATCACAGGCTGCCCATTAGTTGCAAATAATTCGCATGAAGTGTGCATGAATTCCTATAGACAAAAATAAACATTTTAAAAATGCACTCATAAAAATGTATTACAGAAAAAAAAAGACCTAAATTGTGTCTGTTAAACTGTTTCCAGTTTATCCAAAGATATTCTAAATACTTCAGAAATCTTTGCTCACTGACATGTTATGGGGATTAACCTGGTGACAGAAATGCAGCAATTTGGAAGCTAAGTGTAAAACACTGTTGGTCAGATTCCAGCAATCTCAGTCCTCTTGAGCACTCTCTTTCCTGGGTGTAACTGCATTAATTTCGATAAAAGTATTTGCACAGTATGTAATTTTTCAGCATGAAGAATTCAGTCATGGCAGAGTTTAATCTCTGTGATTTTTCCTCAACTGGTTTGCCTTTCTCAAAGAACTACAAAGATGTAATCATGATTATCTATACATTTAAATTTAGAGTAAATTGTAATAGTGAGAAGACAAAAAATATTGGATGTTTACTGTGTCAGTGGTGCTATCATGATTGTATCATTATTGTTTAATTTCTGGAATGTTCCAGTAACACCCTCACTTCACAGAATGAATATTGAAATAATCATCATGATAAAGAACTTTCTGCTTTATTTATACAAAAAGCTAGTTCTGCAAAATACACTGAATTTGGATAAAGTTTATGCTACAAAATGTCAGTAAAGCCACAGTTGAGTAATATACAGACACAGTACAAATTTCTTCCATGTGAGCCTGCCCCCTATACATATCTGACCTTTATATATTCTCATTATTTGGTCTGGTACTCCAGCTACACAAAAATGACTGCAGAGTCAAACTAAACAGGCTAGGATTATAGACAGAGTTTCTCCTGGGAATCACAAAGTAATAAGAATAAGATATTCTATAAAAGATAAAGAAATCTCATGATTTATAATATGGGTATGGATAAAGACCTTTCAAGTTTTGGCAAAACAGCACACAGTAAAGGCAATCCTAACTAAACCATCGTGTTCTTCTAGGTCCCTGGCTGCTGATGAAAAAAAAATGAACAATTTTCATGCAACTCACCATTTCACTGTTACCAGCCACGCTTGGAACGTGAACTCGTGGTGGAATCCACTGCTCATAATTTATCACCTAGATGGTAAGAAAAGTAAAATAAAAAATTCAACATAAATAAGATGAATAAACATAATTAGTATCACGTCACTGAATGCAGATTGAGAGCTCAGCAGTCTTTTAACCCAGTGCTGTGTGCGTATAAAAGCAATGGCTAACATACGCTAGCTGTTAGCCATTGAAATCAGTTGATATTGAGCTGTCTTAATTTATTTAGTTATCTGGGACTCAGTAACATCTTGGAGACATCACAGTGTATATGGTACAATGGCAGAGCCATGCATTATCTCTTGGGATGTTTCCTTTCTCAGTGAGCAGGAAAGCCACAGAAGGCTTTCCTCAGCAGCAAACCCCCAGCTGAGGAGCAAGTGTCTTCGATGTATTTCTAAAAAGGGTCTTGTTCAGTCTGCCCCATTGTGTCTGGGATGTTGAGCCCCGCGGGTGTGAATTTGAATGGGATTAACAATGCAGAAAAAATGGGAGGATCCCCAGAACTAAGCACAGACAAGGCTATATACACTTTTATCATCTGCCCGTAATCCGTTTCTTGGTCATAGTGTCCTCGTGCTAGGAACACCATGAGAATACACTTTCTATGGGGTACTGATGCAGTCCCCAGCAGGCAAGCATGACAGTGCTTATAACTTATCAGCGAAAGTAATGAACAGTAGCCTTTTTTCTTCATGAATATGAATGACACTTTGAAGGCTGATTGCAACCTAAGAATTTACGTGAGAAATGAGGCATGAAACATTTTTGAAAATATATTAGCCAAAAGACTGCATTACTTCGTATTTTATGTCCTTTCCAATATGCTACAAAGGGCTTAAGCCATTAAGGGAGCCCTGCTAGACATGAACAAACAAGAACAAAGATATGAAAAATAAATGCAGAAAGCAAAGCTATTTTTGATGTTAAGGTACTATTACTACGGTGTTGTTTGTGCTGTGTCCCTCAACCTGTGTTTATGTTTTCCAGCACTTAAAGAATGAATAGAAACAAATAAGCATCTACTTACAAAGGCACTCAGGGATGCTTATTTGCTCTCTTATTTTAGCAAGGGGATAAAAAAACTCCAACGAACTATAATGTTCATTCTTTATGTTAAATGAAATTCCCAGTATTTCACTTTGTGCCCATTGCCTCTCATCCTGTCACTGGGCACCACTGAGAAGAGTCTGACTCTGTCTTCTTTACTGCCCACCTCAGGTGTTTGTACATATGTATAAGATTCCCCTGAGCCTTCTCTGCTCCAGGCTGAACAGTCCCAGCTCTTTCAGCCTCACGAGGTATGACAGGTGCTCCAGTTGCTTAATGATTTTCACAGCCCTTCACTAGATTTATTGCAGTATTTTCCCTGTTTGTTTTGTACTGGAGAAACAATAAATGGAACCATTACCCATACGTGGTGGGTCAGCTCACCACTGCTGAGCAGACAGGAAGAATCCCCTCCCTCAACCTGCTGGCAACTCTTTGACTAATGCAGACTAAGACACTATTGGCCTTCTTTGCTCCAAGGGCACATCACTGGCTCATGGTCAACCTGGTCTCCACCAAGACCCCAGGACCTTTTCTTCAAAGCTGCTTTCCAGCCAACTGGCCACCAGCCTATATTGGCAGAAGGGGTTATTCCACCCCAGGTTCAGGACTTTGCACTTCTGTCTACTGAACATCGTGAGGTTCCTGTTTGCCCAATTCTTCAATCTGTTGAAGGCTCTCTGTAGGGCAAGCACAACTTTCTGGTGCATCAGCCAATTCTCCCAGTTTTGCACAAACTGTGAATTTGCTGAAGGCGCACTCTGTCCCATCATCCATCTGAACAATGAAGATGATAAACAGTGCTGGACCCAGGATTGACCCTTGTGGTAGATCATTAGGAACTGGTTCCCAGTGGGACTTTGAGCCACTAATCACATCCCTTTGTGTCCAACAGTTCAGCCTGCTCTTAGTGCATCTCACTGTCCAATTTTCTAGTCCTTATTTCATTAGTTTGTCAATAAGGAAGTTATGGGAGAGAGTACTGAAAGCCTTAGTAAGGTCAAGATAAACAACATTCATTCTTTCCCCTCTGCCACCAAGCTATTCATTTAATTGTAGAAGGCCCTCAGGCTGGTCAGGCATGATTTCCATTTCATAAATTCATGCTGACTGCCCCCAGTCACTTTCTTGTCCTCTGTATGTTTGGGAATAGTTTCCAGGAGAATTTGTTTCATCGTATTCCTAGTGATACAGGCAAGACTGACTGGCCTGTAGTTCCCTGCATTTTCTATCTGGCCCTCTTGAAGATAGAAGTGACACCCCTGGCAGCTTCCACTTCAACTGTGTGAGCTATCCCACCACATTTCTGTGATCCTGAGACCACAGCTTTGCAACTGCATGCAGACCTTTAATTCCTCCTGTTTGTTCCTCATAGTGTGTGCATCAGCATACAGGCACTTATTTGTGCTGGTTTTGCAGAAGTGTGAGAACTTCCCCCATAGTGCTCTTCTCTCAGTATTTCCTTATTTGTGTGGATAATGCAGTACAACAAATGAAAAAAGACATAATAAGACTATTTGGAAAGCTGAAAAGGGCATTATATCACTGTTATCTTGATGATAATGGAAAACAGAGGTAATAATCACTAAAACTCAAAATAATGCCATTGATCCTGAAATTTTTAAAAAGCAAGTTGAATAGGTCTTAAATTGGTACTGAAGCTTGGAGGTATCCAAGTCTTTACAGCTCCTTAGTCACATGCCCAAAAAAACATACTCAAAAAACTAGAGAAGTCAAAAACTGAACTTTGCTTTTAAAATGGGGTGAAGGTTCATGGGGAGATGCTTTAATGGATTTTAAGGAAATTTATACTTAAAAACCCTATAAGCCTTATTTCCTATTATTGCTTCTTCCCCTTTTCCCTCCATATTCTATCAAGTCTGGGAAATGGCTTCTGAAATCTTAAGCTGGAATCAATATAGAGGTTGTCATGGCAGTATAGGGGTAGAGCCAGATATTTGTCACACTGAGAGAAATCAAAGAATAATCTGTCTTCTTTATACCTACAAGGTGAGAGAAAGGGAACAGTAGAATGACAAGAGGAAGAGGAAAGAGTTCTTTTTTCCTTTCCTTCCTCCTCACCTACATTTTGGCGGTGCAGAGAGGAGGTAATCATGGGAACTAACTAACAAAACAGAAACAGATAAAACCCTGAGAGAATGCAGGAGAAACCTGGAACATATCATCAGTTCCTAATATGCAGATCATTTTGATTTTTCTTTTTAAGCCAGATTATGTCTCTAACCTACGCTGGAGCTTAGCACTGTCTAATGTCTGGGTCTTCACAGCTCTCTGTCTAATCTCAGATGCCCTCAGGGTGATGCATGTACATTTTCTTTCTTACTTTTAACATAGGCATCCAAAAGGACTCCTGACATTGTTTAGGAACAGCAGAGGAAACTCAGCTTGGAGTCCTTTGAAAAGCTTAATGCTCACTATGAATATAATACCTTCTCCATAATGGAAAATTGGGCCAGATTTCCAGCTTTTAAATAATTTACTGTATTAATTCATCATTTAGACACACACATAGGTGTGTGTTACACTCTTTTCTCAGATTCCCAAACTGAGAAAACTGCTATGTCTTGTGAAACCAGCAGAGCTAAGCTGATTTGCAACAGATATGAACTGGCTATTTAAATAACATATTATCTGAGCAAACATTGGTCTGGAAGTAAAATAAAAGGCAGATGCCAGTCATTCTAATTCCAGAGCTAGAAGTCTTCCTGTTCACCTCTCTGTTGCTTACCAGCTGACGGGTATTATTATTACTACTATAGAATCATAGAACAGTTAGGGTTGGAAAGGACCTTAAGATCACCTAGTTCCAACAACCCTGCCACAAGCAGGGACACTGCACAATAAACCATGTCACCCAATGCTTCGTCCAACCTGGCCTTGAACACTGCCAGGGATGGAGCACTCACAACTTCCTTGGACAACCCATTCCAGCATCTCACCACCCAAACAGGAAAGAATTTCTTCCTTAGATCCAATCTAAACCTCTCCTCTTTAAGTTTGAACCCATTACCCCTTGTCCTGTCACTACAGTCTCTAATGAAGAGACCCTCCCCAGCAGCCCTATAGGCCCCCTTCAGATACTGGAAAGCTGCCATGAGGTCTCCATGCAGCCTTCTTTTCCCCAGGCTGAACAGCCCCAACTTTCCCAGCTTCGTATGG
>NDXB01003673.1:0-44388 GCA_002631895.1 Agapornis roseicollis | reverse complement strand
CCCACATCAAATATAATTTTTTTTTTGGAATAAAAGCAAAAAAAAAAAAAAAAGGAAAAAGAAAACATGCTTTAAAATGTCCTGTTTAAAGTTTTTCTGAGGAAAATAATTTAATTTGATGTTTTCAGATGACATTTTCACTCTCTAAAGTTAAACTTGTATTGTTTAAGCATGCATTTTATTTCAAACTGCTGTGAAGTAAGGCTACAGAACAAACTGGCAAACTGAGTCACATAAAGAAAATTCATTCATGCTTTCTTCTTAATCTGTACTTAGTCCTCTAAGAGTTTACTAACCCAGAAACCCACCAGGTGTTTCCTCTTGCCCTACTGATTTACAACAGAAACTCTAGAATATCTGTATAGAAAAAATTAAGGACAAAACTGAACTTTGCCGTTTAGAACTGTTTAGCTTAGGTTAGAGTAGAAATTGCTTTGAAAGGATGAATATCCTCCCATTTCTTCCAAGAACTTAATGGTTTACATGGGAAGAGTATTTACCTGCATTACAAAAATGAGCAATAACAGGTCAAGCAACTCTTCGAAAAGTTTACTTTCAGTACATCTACTTTGAAAGATCTACTTATTCCTAATGTTAATGCAAAGCATTCACCATTATAATACTATGGAAAGACCCTATTGATGAGATTCCATCAACATAGATATCAGAGGCACTTCATTATTTCGTGGGAAAACACCAGTTGCTAATCACAGCACAAAATGCTATCCATTTTTTCATAGTTACTAGAAACCAGTAGGAATGTTTACTGGTTTGTTGTTTTGGTTTTTCTTTGACATGTATCCCAAATTGGCATTTTTATTGCTGCTGAGGAATACCTTACAACGTGAGTAGTCCTCCTGTTTGCAAAAGGAGAGCTTATTTAACATATAGAATCACAAAAACAGGCAAGTGAGGCTGATTGCATTGTTTTCTCTATGATCAACAGAAAAAGAATAATTAATTCAGTGAATATTTCCAAGTGATGAGCTTCTTCTGTTACTATGTGAAAAAAAGTGTTTGAATGTGATAATGAAAATTTATATTCAAAGAAATAAGCAAAATCTTAGTTCTCAAAATGCTTATGCTTATGTTGGGATTAAATAACACTACAATGTGTATAAAGCTATACAGAAAAATCCTAAGTCATCTGAGTGAAACAATTTAAGAGCCACTGTACAGGCAAGTTAGCACATACATTTTCATGTTATTTTTAAGCAAATTCTGAGCCAAGAGACATTTTTAGGATTTTAATATTTTTCCTAAAAGGAAATCCTCCGCAAACAAAAATTGTAACAAATAACAGATAATCTTCCTCACGGTTTTGCAAACTCACAAATTACAATCTAGGTTTTGGGCAAGGAGAGCTGTAGTCTTTCAATGTGCTAGTTCCACACTGAAACCATAGCTCAGATGCTTAGAAAACCCCATCACACAGTTTCCTTTATTCACCATGTGCGTCAACAGGAAGAGGAAAAATGAGTCACTGAAAATTTTTTTGCATGAATTTGCCTTTAAAGGCTTCTGCAATAGTTTCTGTGTTAATAGGACAGTGTCTTTCTTCTACAGACTTAATGGTTACTGTAAAACCAAAAGCTTTGCAAAAAAATTATGTTACATTCCCCAAACTGATGTGACTGACCAGATTTTAAGTGGTCTCAAGCACCCACAACTCTCCTTGAAGTCACTGAGGGCCAGGTGTCTGACAATCCAGTTTACTTAAATATAGAGCTAGCTGGACTCTAGAAGCAGCATAACTCACTTCAAGCAGTGCTTATGCAACACCCGATTAACATAACTGGGTTGTTCCTGGTCCTCAGGCTAATTTGTTTTCATCTCCTGCAGGCATCTCTGCACACTGTAGCCCTGTGCTCTGAAAGCTTATTCTAAAAATGAAGTCTTGAAGTGTTCAGCCCTTGCCCACACATCCTCTTAATGTCTAGCCCAAAATAGTATTTGGTAGCTGTTTGCAGATGAACAACAAAGAACCATGGGGCAACATGTAAGTCCTTAGTCTGAAAGACTACATACAATGACACTGTTTTTAATGTCATTTCATTCAAAACCAAATGAACAACAGCAAGTTATTAAAGCAAACTTTAGTGGTCCCCCCAGTCATGAGTTCTGTTGCTAGCCATAATAATATGCACCCACAGTACTCTCAAATCTTGCTTAAATCAGCTCTTCAATCTGCTGAAATATGGAATAGGGTATTTGAGTAAACAAACACACAAATACACATGCAAACTATATCTGAAAGTTGCAGTGTTCTCTTCTTCCTGATCCGGCAACTGACACCAGTCACTTTACTGTGGAATGAATTGGGTGCAGTGAAGAATTAAGTCTGCTGACTCTGAGAGGTGTCAGCTCTTTTCTCTTTGGATCTGTAACACTCTTTTATGGAAGACCAATAACTGTGAATTGCATAGTCAACTTTTTCAACAGTGATACTTTTAGGCAAATCTGGTAGTGATGATGTGGGTTTGGGCTTGTGAGCAAAGACTACTCCCATATTTTATCTGTGGAATATATAAGTTTTTACTGCCTTATCACTGTAGAAATCTGATTTTTGTAGCGGTAATACAGCAGCATTAAGGACCTAATCCAAAGGCTTCCAGTGTCAGTGGATGTCTTTTAGTTTAATTCAGTGAGATTTGGGTCAGGTTGGTGAATACAGCTCTGAATAAAGCAGAGAAGTCTATGCTGGCCACCATGCACGGCTTATTACATCTAACAGAAATTCATATTATGCAACACACCTACAAACCTTGAAGATTATCTCTGTTAAGAGAAAGGTCTGATCAATAGTGCCAAATTGATCGATAGTGATACACTGTAAACCTCCTTGCAATGGTTTTCACTACCGTGTGAAGGCGACATCTCTTAAAATAATTTTACTGCAGTAGGGGAAGGGAGACTTTTGTTTAGCTGCCAGTTTTGCTTCCTGTATCCCTCTGGGCCCCTGCCCTTCAATTACAGCACTTGTCAGCTTTTAAAATGTGCACTGCTTCTTTTGCATGCTTTGGATGTTTTAAAGGGTAAAAGCATCTTGAGTAGAAAAGAGACTGGAGGAAGGTCAAAAAGTTCTGCTTTCTCATTCAGCCTCTTTCCACCTCCAAACTGGCAATCTCTTAAATATTTTGAGGAATCATTCCAAAATGGTTTTTGTTAAAAGTAAGGCTTGTCTGGAGAGAAATACCTAACATTTCTTTCACCTATCATTACAACCTTTCCCATGGAAAGACAGTAAGATTTACTGAAGGTCCCTTCCCCCTCATCAGTTCATCACAAGATGGTGAAATTCCAGTAAATGTTCCTGCCATCTCTTTTTTCTGGTTTGTGGTTCCAAAAGACCAAATTTGCCCATAAATGGGCAATACAGTATTGCACTTTCAGATTTATTTTTCCAGCATTTCAGAGCTTATCTTCAAATGGTGAAGTGAATGAAATCCAGAGGGGAAACTGCTCCCCTGTCCTCTGCTTTCTTTGGCATATCAAGGTAACAGTGGAATCTCCCAACAATGGATGACATCTAGACAGGAGATATTAAAAGTTAGGGGTATGGCCATCTTCCCCTGTTGTTGGCATAAGCAGAGACAAAACATGCATCCACTTTAATTTCCTATATCTTTGTTTCTGTTTCTGCTCAGCCTTGTCTGGTTTGGTCTGATCAGGCAACTATAACAGTTCTACCTTAATTTTAAAAAGTACAAACATAAATTCTGTCCTTGGAAGCAACATTAAGCAGATTATCAAGGCATTTTGTTTTTTAAAAGTCCAGTTTGCTTTTAAATAGACAAGGTGACTGCTCACTTATTCTCATTTTAGTGAAGTTATACTGGTCAACTCTTAACAATGTTACAAGTAACTTCCAAATATTAGTTACAAGGTTGCTTCAATAAAGTTGGTCAAAATTGGCCTACAAAGAGAATTGGACAAAACAGTTGCCTACAAAATGTCGCCAATTCTCTTTTGTAATTGTCAGAAGGGCAGTATAAGGTATACAGGGAAAATGGACTCCTACTATAGGTTCATATTAGAGTTGGTAATTCCAATACAACATGACTATGGCAATTTACTGTATCAGAAGTCTTCTTTGTTCTTTGGCCCATGGATACAGTGAGTTGCTCACCAAGTACATTCTTAGCTTCCCAGTTTTAAGGTAAGCTTTATTTTAACTGCCTTCTTTTTTTTTTTTCCCTTGAAGACAAGATAAATCTCAAAAGGCCCCTGCAAATTATTTAGCTAGATTATTGGTGAAAAATGAGAAATTTCCCTAGGTGCCCTTTTAAATACTTTGTGAAAAATGCAAAATCAGCTGAAATATGCTTAGCAATTACCTTCAAGCTGACAGTGCCTTCTGATGTACGAATCATTCTCCGGCTTTCTGGAACCCTGCCAAAGTGTGCCATTCAGATTTTTCCTGTCTAAAGTAAAAGCACAGAGAGCAGTCACCTGAATTCATAGAAAACCTGTGAAATAACAGGAAAGTCTATAAAAATAGCATCAGAATGCAAATCAGGCACGCTTGCAGAACACTGTAGCATCTGCTCAAACACAGAAATGAATTGATGATTTCACAATATAGGAAATTCAATGAATAGATGGCATTTACTGGGGGTAGACATCAAGATTTATCATCTTTTTCTGCTGTCTAATACCTCATTTAACACTATTGAAACATGATCAGAATAATTGTTATCTTAACCCTTGTTTTAAGACCTAGGAGCCCACAGAACATCTGTGCTTTTATTTTGCTTCCAGGAGCTGTACAAATATTATTGAATTTTGCAATTACAAGTTAGTGTGTTAGTAAGAAATTGCATCAAAGATTCCCACACATGCTCCAAGGCTAGTACTGTCTCAGCTTGAATGGCAGAAACTAGGTTGTCTTTGAGAACAAAACGGCCATTGTCCTGTTCCCTCAGTGAACTTCAAAGTGGTCATGCTTCACAGCATGTTGATGACCATTAAGATTTTGTGTTTTCTGGCTTTGTTTTGTTGGTTTCTTTTTTTAATGTCGAGTTTAACTCTAACTGTGTTAGAAAATGATCTTTTTGGAAGTACTTTTAGATTCTGTAAAGTTCTACATGAAAGTCTTCCCAGTGCAGGGCTACAGAATGAAGCCTTAACACAGGGGAAATTTCATCTATATGGGACACATTCTTATGAAATATAGCTGCATTGTTACAGGCAGATATAATAACTTTTTTACTCAGTAAAGACTAGATACAGCAACTAAACCCAGACTCCAAAGAATAAATAATAGAATGTTAACTGGAGGCTCTCACTCAAAAACCAGGCATTCATCAGGTTTTAAGACTCTTCCTATAGAAGTTCTACAAAGTAGAATCACAAGGGTGAATAACAATATGCAGTGCCAGGATGTGTTGAAAAAACCCAACCCTGAATTTCTTCTTTGGTGAACTTTTTTTGTGAAAGTGGAAGCAAAGTAGTTTAAGGCATGAATCTGAATTTGATTAGATCAAAGACATTTCAGTTTTTTGAAATTGATTTAAAGAAATACTGCACATGCTGAGTATTTCTCATGCTGTCCCATAATATATTCTTTAAATCTCAATTTGGCTTTTATGTTTAAATATTTGTTTTCAATATCTGCCTGCAAACGTGTCTGTGAAAAGCAGGGAGAGGAGGAGAATATATTGACAGCTTAACTGTATTTTTTCCTTTAAATTTGCTGTAAAGCAAATCAGACCCTTAACTGAAATTGTCTCTGTGAGATTAGCACAGGTGTACAGCAAATTATTTAAGCAGTTACTAACCAAATGCTTCATTTTCAGACATGGACTTCTGGATGGATCTAAAAGAATTAAAAGAATTTATAATTAGCTCAATGTCAGAATGAAAAATGAAACCATACAATCAAATACAGGTATTTTAAAACTAATTATACAAAGCAGGGCAGGGGGTTTTAGCTGTGCAATTCCCACCAGCCTTAACTGGAGTTACTTGGCTTTTCTCATTCACTCAATCATCTATTCCTACATATCACACAAAACTCTGAAAACTTCTGAGTATTCATTCTGTAAAAATACGTTATTCAAGTTTCTTTCTTTTGTGAATGAAGAGTCAGGGTGCCCATGAGGAAGAAAGTAAGAGGTACTTTTCTTTAGGTATGATCTGAAGTGTCCTACAACTTCAGAAATTAGTGTCTGAAGTTTGGCAACATAATAATGGATTGAACCAAGGAGATACATATGAACATACTATCCCTACAACCTTGAGTGACACTGTATTGCCCAAATAAACCTTGAGCCTTTTGCACATTTACATCAAGAAATAGTCCTAACTCATGCTTACATCTGTGGTCAGTGGTTTACAGACAATGACTTACAGAATATACTAATTTAACAGAAGAAAAAAAAATCCTTGAATTAACAAAGCTCTACCCTGTGAATTATTTTGTTTCACTTTAGTCATAAAAAGCCCCAATGGAGAGTAATTTATAAGCTGGTGGATGAAGCCAGAAGGTTATGTTAATTGAGACCTGAAACTCTAGTCTGTGACAATGATCAGCAGAAGGGAAAGAGCACAGAAATTGAGATTGATTTCCCAGTTTCAGGCATGTAGGTGCTGGAGGGTTTCCTGAGCAAGAGGGTGCAACTGAACTGTTGCTTTTAGAAGGAACTGGTCTGTAAGCATTAGCTCCTTTTGAAACCACTTGGATTTATTTATTTTGTTTTGCTCCCAGAGTTCCACAATTTCATTCTTACTGCCTGCACAAGGCATACTTCTGTTCATTTCACTGGTGCTTCCTTGTTGCTCATTTTAAGAAAAATAGATTAATAATTCCTCTTTCACTTTCTCCATATCCACAGAAAAGCCAATGTGAAAATCTCCATATTATCAGCAGGGGTGTCATGCCAGAATGACTCTGGGTGTCTGGATGGCTGGACATTCACAATGTAATAGTCTTCATTACAAAAACTTTTCATGTTGAACAAAACTCTTTTCATCCAGCTTACTCTTTTTTTATATCGATTAGTCAAATGATCTAGACAAACTTTGTAAATTCTGATAACTAATTTAGAATAAGGTTAGTTTTAGAACAGAATAGCTTTATTTGCATTGCAAGATTTGACAATATAGCTATAGACTACCGTTTCTACTCCTGGTGCAAACTTAGTTCTGATCTAGGTGATTGCGTCATATTTGGTAGAGCTTGGTATGGGAATACATGGGTAAGGCCTACACAGTAGTTTGGCTTCCTTAAATATGCTAATGATGAGGAAACCATGAATAATGGAATGAAATCCATACTTCAATTAATTCAATTTTGGGATCATATTCACTGGGCACTGGCTGGTCACAGATAGCTGAGATCTCACAGCTCTGAGTGCATACATCTCTCTATTTGCAGTTAATAAGTTACTAGTGTTTTTGTCAGATGACCAGAAATAGATTAAAGCTGTTACTTAAGACAAAGGAACCTTTGATTGTCTTTCAAATCTTAATTTATTTTGAAATTTCTCAGCAATAGATATAGAAAACACTAATGTCCTGAATTTAGTGTAGCCCCACTAAAAATGTAGGGAAAAACCCTAATTCCAGGGATTTTCATGTCTGTTATGGCAGATAGATAGGATCTGTCTTTATCATCCCATTAGACAGGATTTCAGATTTCATCTGAAGAGGGACACTTCAGTAATACAATAGCCTTTAACCTGAAGCCAACAAAGAATTTTCAGAAGAAATTCCTCTGCTTACTAACATAAATTAATCATTACCCAAACCATAGCATTGTGTCTTAATAACTGGATGCAAAGCATGATGCTGTCACAAATATACTTGATAAAATACGCAAACTAATTTTTTACTTGGATTAAAAACACAAACAAAAAGAAACTATTCAGGAGATTATCAGGTCAATGGTGCAAACGTGTTGTAAAATAGGTTACCACTTCAATCTTTCAGAAAAGCAGACATATGGTTAAACCAAGCTCAGATTAACTGCGTTCAATTTTAGTTGTCCTTGTTGTGATATTTGGGAAGAAAGCTTTATGTATATGAAAAAATCATGGCAAAAAAGCTTTAGTAATGCATTACAAGCATGTTACTTGCTTTCCAACTGCAGCATTAATACGTATAACTGTAGGGATTAAAGCAACACTGGTAAACATTAATAAAACAAGCATGAAAGGTACAGACATAGTGACACTGTGTAGACCTCAGACTGGTCTCAACTTACTTTCTTTTTTTGATCAGTGTGTTCTCAAATTCAGGAAATTCCTTTTAAAAAGATAGAGAAAAAAGTCTATGAAAATCAAAAATATTTAATTCAAATATAATATTTTTCTCACTGGAAAGACACTGAATAATATACTTTTGATGAATGTTTTTAGTGTCCACTAATATTTACAGTCTTTCTTTTTCCAGCAGCTGAAGCTATGGAGGACTTAGTGCAACAAAGAATGTATGTAATTATGTGTCCTGATTTAGGAGGCTTCACTATCCATGGCTCTCAAGAAGCTGACAACAGTAATACTCCTGAAAAAAGAGAGAACAATACTCTTACCCTAAAATGAATATCATATTTCTTCAATAGTATGGTTCTTTTGCATTTTATGAGGATAAACTAACCAGACATTACAATGGGATGTGGCTTTCTGAGGGACATGGAAGGATGCAGATTCTGTAACACCATTACATGCAGAGAAACTTGGAAGAGAGCATGAAATTCTGCAAGTAAAATTGAAAGTTGTGCACATCAGCCTGGCAAAACTCTGGGGGACCCCAAACAAGAATCAAACACTGGTTTGGAGGTAAGATTACACATCCCCCTGGGCCAAGATTATATGTACCCTGACAAGATGTGGGGAGATAAGAGTTACATGGGTGTTGAAAGAGTGAACAAGTCTGCCTCACTCTGCAAATAATGCCAAAACATCTCACTGCATCTTTGCTATCACAGTTACCCTGGGACTTGAAGTTAATTTTAACTTTAAGAAAACCCGAGGATGTCATGCTAGGACAGAAGAGATCTCTGATCTATTTTGATATCTCCTGAGACAGAATATCAAAGCACTGTATCACTTTCATATCTATTTCTTTCAGCCTGGAAAGCAGAAACTGGGATAAAAATGTCCATGATGAATGCCACTTCAATCTGCTGTGCAACAAGAGACATTAAAAAAACCCAACAAAACCATTCATTATTTTATAAACATGAAAACTTCAGTGTATAGACCTATTTTTCATATTATTATGTTTAATTTATATCCTTCGGGTAATACTATCTAAATCTCCATGGCTCTGACCACAGTAATTTAAAAATGTCATCCAGGTTGCATGATGAAAATCCAAAATATGTACTAGATAAAATAATGTAAGTGAATAATTGAGCATTTTATATTTTTCTCCTTCTCCTGCTAAAACCCACCATAGATTTTTTGTTAAGCTTCTTCAAGAGAGGGCTGTTTTACTTCACTGAGATTATTTTAGTTGACTGTAGGAGGTACTGTTAGCACCTGGGTATTTGTGAATACTAATAATTGTATGCAGTTTCCACAGACTTTGGGGGTTTTTTGCATGTATTGATTAGTTCACAGACACTGTGTGCAGACCAAGAGTATACAGAGCTTATCACCTACTTTGAAACAGTGCAAGCAATGTAAGATAAATTTCTTGCTAAAAAAAAAAAAAACAAGCATTTTAGTCTTGGGACAAATCTTTTCAGCAGCTCTAAAGAAATGGCTAGATGAGGTGCACTGGCACACAGAGACGCTGAAAACTGTTGAAAAGGTGATTTTAAGGCTCCTTTAAAAGGGTAGTGTCAACATCTCATTAAAAAAATATCAAATATTTGATTTCAGAGAGGCTTGTTAGAGGAAGCATTATGCATGGAGGTCAGAGGCCAAAGGATATTGTAAATTAGAATCTGTATGTGATCCAGGGCAAAACCTGGAGACAGGACCCCCTCTAAACCTCAGTGTGGCCATGTACCTGGAAAGACTATTAATTCTTATCTTCACATGCCAAACACCTGGTGTGGAGCATATATTGTAGGTTTAATCTTTTGCCCCATGATTTGAAACCAATGCTTCAGCATCAGTTTCTTAAAATCCTGCAAAAGATGCATATGTGGCATAACATAATACACTGAGGTGATACTGATGTGAATTCACTGGACATCAAGGGATGCAGTACCACAGTGAAAAATGACAGTGGGTGTCATTTTAAGATCACTTAAAAGCAGCACCTTTTATACAACCCATTTATTCCTGCTATGTCTGAATCAGCTGCTTAAATTGGATGTCCTGGATTCAGCTGGGATAGAGTTAATTTTCTTCCTGGTAGCTGGTACAGTCCTGCGTTTTTGCTTTAGTCTGACTAAACAATAACTCACCAACTTTTTAGTTGTGGCTAAGTAGTACTTAACCTGATCAAGGACTTTCCACTCTCACACTTTGCCATGGAGGAGGGACACAAGAAGATGGAGGAAGTACAGCGAGGACACCTGACCTGAACTATTGTTGTACATTGGGGAACAATAATAAATTACGCTTGTTTGTACTTTTTCTTTTTTTTTTTTCAATATAATTTCAGTATTTGACTACACTTAAAATTGTAAATAACTGAAATTAGAAAATAAGCAATTTTGAAACATTTTTTATCTTAGGATGTAAATTAAGGTCAATTTAGACTCTACTCTCCACATTCTCCAAAGTGCATAATTACCTTTTTTATGGGAACAATTCTTTCTTTCCCTACCCCTAATATGAATAATCTGCTTCCTAGAAACAAACTGCACACGACATTCAGCATTATGAAATTATTAATAAAGTCCCTTCCTCCCTGCTTTTACCAAATAACTCTGAATTAAATAATTAAATGAGTCCCTCTGGGGTTTACAAGCTCACCAAGAAAGCTAGAGCTCTTGTTTCTGTTCAGACTTGCAAACAGGAAGATGATAATTTCAGATAACTAGCCTTCTTCTTTCACTCCCTGGAATCAAATGCCAATTATAAAACTGCAGATTAAAGCAGGTATCATGACTGATTGTGGATTTCCTGGCAATAACTTAGAAAGACTGATAAATTATTTGGCACTTTTCTGATATACAGGGTATTTGATCATATCATGGTCAGCAGTTGAAAAATATGTGCATCTCATGACTTTGGGTGATTACAATCTGACAGAAAATATATGAAAATAGTTTTAATACTGCAGACTCTTTTCTTGAGAAGCTTCAGACAGTTCATGAGGTAGAAGACTGTCACATCAACCTACAAGAGGCAGAAATTCAGTTTCACAGTTAGTAGCATAACTACAGGCAAAGAGTGTTTGTATGATTGATTACATACTGTTGGCTACCAACTGTTTCTGATGATGGTCCAGTTCAGCTTTGATGTGCATAACGTTCAAAACCAGCTCCATAACCAATTTTTTTCCTTCGTTTTGAGAATATTACTGAAGATGAGCAACAGGCAAAGTAAACAAAATGTTAACAAACCAGCTCTCTGAGAGGATTAATATCAAAAGGCAAAAGTGTGTGACAGGCAGAAGATAGTACGACAGGAAAACCTGGAGTGGGAATATTCAAGGCAAAATAATTTGTATACTAAATAGGTCTTCTGAGTTACATGAAGGAGAACAGTGTACATGAAAGAGAGATTATTCTTCCTCCAGGATGTGTTATCAGGGCAGATATTTTGACAAGAGCAAAAATAATCATGGTTCAAAAGGTTTCCAAAGAGTATGTTCACTGATTATGTCCTGCAGAGCTTTAGTGACCACAGTACCCTATATTTCCTGTGTCTCCAGAAGAATGGTCACAGCTCAGCTATGATTAGGACAAAACACAACAGACAAGATTATTGCAAGAAAATAACTACCTTGCTGCAGTGTAACGAAAAATTTCCTCTAGCCCTAGCCTCTCTTTTTTAAGTTGAAGGGAGCAGACCTTGAAAGCCTGTCCTGGTGATTTCTGAAGTTGCATAGAAAAAAAAGAAGAGGCAAAGCCTCTTAAGGAGGAAATGCCGTGTTCCAGGTTGCTCCACCCCAGGAGATTTAACAGGTCTGTGGAATCTGCATGGCCATGGTTCAGCCAACCATTTAAACATGCACTTGAGCCGGTACCTACTTAGCAGTGCACTTAAGTATGTGCATTACTGAATAATGATAGATGGCTAAATCAGGGCCTGAGGGAGCCAATAATGTTCTGAATTTATCATGCTGTGGGGGCTGGCCTGCAGCCTGGAACCAAGTGATGGAATTAAAAATGGGAGAGAAGTACAAATGGGCTCAGTTAATAAGCTTAACGGCTTCATCCAAGGTGTAGGTCTAATAACTCACATGCTAGAAATAGCAGATAAGATTACACATAGTCCTTTGGCCTTAGTGACATTTTTCCGTAGGTCCCACTGCTGACACGTCCCCGCTAATCTTGTTTGCCATTTCTAGAGAGTATTTTATAAATAATCACGTTGATTCTACAGCCAGCACAGTGACACAGCATCCAGCTGTTATTTTTAGTTAAGTGCTGAGCTGAATATATTCTCAAAACAGAACAAAATAAACCCCACAGCTAGTCTTAGAAAGCTTCTTGTTAATATCTAGTGAGCCAACAGTTTGCTTACCCATTCATTTAGCATTGCTTTTAATGATGGTGAAATTTAAACTTAGTGATGATTAAATGTGCATCACTAAAAAAAATCACCTTTAGGAAAACAGAAATGTAGGATAAGAGTTAGCAGAAAACAAAGTTCTGGATTCTTCTATTCATTGCTGTACATGTATCTTCATAGACTGTGCAGTGCTATCCCACAAAACCAGCACTGAGCAATGTGAGAAATGTTTTGCTGCAGTTTGCTCAGATAAACATACAGGATTTTCTAATCCTACACTAGTAGCAAAATCTGCTTCTCTAGGCTGGCTGAATGAAAATAAAATTCTTTATTGGCTGGGTTGATTACTTTTATGTAGACAAAAAATTCATAAAGCCTAATTCTATGTTCATATAATAAAGAGTCCGATATAATGCTGCCAAATCAGAAAACAGAACAAACAAAAAAAAGCAAGAAACAAAAAGCCTGACAAGAATGTTCACTGTAGTTTCAATTTCTAGTCTTACATATTGTGAAAACCTTAGCAGAGCACAGTGCTGTGAATGTGTCTTTACCATATCTTGACAGGATAAAGGATAATTTCTAGTAGTTATCTATTGCAAAGCATATTAGGACATCACATGCTGAGTACAAACCAGAAACAAAATCTGCTTTTAATTTTCATTTTAATTTTCCTAAATACTGTTCTGACCAGAGAAACATCTGTTGGACCAGGAAATATTGGTGTGGTTGGTCTTAACTATGAAATTGTGTTGTAGTCACAGCAAAGTGGAAAAAGACTGAATATCCACCTTTGTTGGTAGAATTGTATGTTTCAATATGGTTTTACTACAAGTATGCTAGGATCAGGTTACAGTTATATTCCACAACCATGATAAAACACACTTAGCTGGAATGGTGTAGCAGAGGTTCATACTTACACTAACAAGATCACAACCTGATAATGGGGGAAAACCTGTCACACAGGATAGCATCTCCCAGCTACAGTAAAATTCTAATGTAGGCATATTTCAGAGACCAGGTTCATAGATCTGTGCCAATGCTACAAGGAATCATCTTGAGATCTCTGCCCTGCTACCCTCTTAAAACCAGGACCATTATATAAAGCACCATGGTGATTATCTGGAAGAGAGGGACATGCACAGACTGAGATGGTTGCAGCAGAAGGGTCCCAGAAGAACAAGTTATTTCCATTCCTTTAGGAATTTGACAAGTGCATGCCATAATTCCCCAGCCATTCTCCTATCCCACCAGCTCCAGTGCTTTCTCCATGCAAGTTCTGTGTGCAAACCTGCTTTGTGATATTGCAAAACCAACAGTCTCATAGATACAGAGTACCTAAGCCAGAGTGCACATAGGTAAAGCTTGGTGTAATTTCTGAAGTGAGGACAGTCTCTCTTCTTTGCATAATGAACATCCTGTTTTCTTTTTATTCCTTCACCAGACAGCATCATATGTTGCTATAGATAGAGATAGCAATTATAAATGAAGCAGCATTGCAAAACAGAGAACAGAGATTATTAAATGAAAAAGATTATGAAATTTAATACACTATGTTAAAGTATTTGTCAAATCCTCAATGATATATTATACCAACACCATACCAATAATAAAGGGTTAAGCAGGGTAACATTGTTTGGGAAGAAAAAAAAACCCAACAGAACACAATCTCCTCCCTATTTGCCTAATGAGGTACTGTAAAATGTCAGCATTATATCAGCTGCCATCAGTTACAAAATTGATACAACTAACACTTTAGAAATACATTTTTTAATTAATAAAAAGGACAAACAAAGACAACAATAGCATATCCTGTAGCAATAAACTCTTCTAATAGCTGTACCCATCATTTTCATATGCTACTACTTACAAAGAGAAATTCCCTCTCACAGTGAGGCTTCACTAATCTCACTTTGCTGCTAGCTGTATAGGAACTCATGACCTGTTTTTCAAGTGCGCTTGTTAAGACTGGGCAGAAATTGGGTCATTTGCTCTAAAGAGCCTAAATAGTTTAAATTGGAAGTTAAGCCAGCTGAACACACATGTGCACACACACAGAGCAATAGGGTTTTGAAAAATACATTGCATACTTTGCAATGAAATTTTACTTACCAATGACGTAGACCTATCAGGTGGTCCGCAGCTTACTTGCATGCTCACAGGAGTGCTAGCCTGGCTGTCAGTAGTAGTTGTATCCTTGGGTTCTTGATGTTCTGGGACAGGCTCATACAAACTGTCCATTGAGCCCTCCTAAAACACATTTAAACGGATTTTCAAAGATGAACACTTGGAAACACATAGAAGTAACAGTAATTCAAAAAGCAAGCAGTTTGTCTGATTTACAAAATAGAGTGATTTCCCCTTCCTATCTTTTGAAGTTCTTTACTTACTTCTTTCTCTGCAATAGCATGTAGAAATTGATTATAGTGAGTAACCAAATGCTGGAGTTAACGATCTCATGGCTTAGATTCCATGGATTCACAGGGGTAAAAATGAGCACACAGCAAAATCTAATATTATCTGCTCGTAAGGAGTAAAATCAGCTGCGTATATGCACCTGAACACTACATGAATATTTCTGTAAAAACTATAAACGTGAAAATTTCTATATGAACTATAAAAAATGTTTTCCAGTTAGTCTAGAAATGGAAAAAAAAACCTCTATTTGGATTTGTTTTTAAACTGTATGCTATAATGCACATGGAAGGGCTCTTTTTCTCCAGCCACCAAGAATATCAGCCTTTTAACAGAAACTAAGATTTTCACATTTATCCCACAACTCCAGGAGCCAGGATTACACATACACACCACTATTACATAATTCAGGAGCTAAATGAAAGCAGATAACAAAACTAAAAAAACTCTTAACTAATGATCCTAGATTTTAGATATTGCCACTTTGATCTGCACTGAATATTTTCTCAATGAATTTTGATTGCTGATTTTAACTGCACCAGTTAAGGGATAAATCAAATTTATAGCAGTATGACTAAGAGCAGTGCAAGACTATTGAAATTAACATGGTATATTATTATTAAAACACATTTGTTCATCTAGTGGAGAAGATAAACACAGATGTATATCTGAAGTTATAGTGTTAATATGTAAAACTTTACATGCAATATTAATGACGGGTGAAACATCAGTTCAAAGATATGATAGATTTTTGCAAGCACAGTGTTTATCTATGGTTCTTCATTTGCTTCAGTCTACTAGAGTCTTGATAACCCAAGATAAATGTTGTAGGACAAATATTACAGTTCTAACATCTTGAAAATACTCAAGTTATCTACCAAAGTTTAATTTTGCGACTAAATAACTAATGCTTCCTGAGAAAGTGGCACATGGCTTACAAAGCTCCTTACACACGGCTTGTGATCCTAGCAGCCAGCTGAGCCTGGGTTTTGACAGCAACAGCCTTTATTCTAAGAATAGTATTTTTTCTTACTGTAACTATATTGCCATGTAGCAATAATGGTTCAGACTTCCAGTCTGAAGTTGTGGATTAAGCACTCCCAGACAACAATCTTGTTGCACAGTTCCAGGATTATGCAGTGTAACATGTAACCACACCTTCTCTCTCAATGGCAAAAGGACTTTGATGAAGAGGCATTTAACAGAAGTGTAAAAGAGAATGTGTGAGAGAGAAAAGAGACAGAAAAGAGACGACAGGGAAGACTGAAGGAAAAAAAAAAAAGAGGACAGATGGGGAACAGAGATGGGGAAAGAGAAGAAAAGGGGATAAACATCAAGAGAATAAGGGAGAAAAGAGCTTAAGAGGTTGTATATGGGAAGGAGTGCTCAAGAAGTAAAGGGAGAATGTAAGAAAGTTAAAATGAGAGAAAGCTCATGTGAGAGAGATGGAGTGCAAGGGTGCAAGAAAGGGAAGGTGTGTAAGAAAAAGCAAGTATGTGAAAAAAGAGCAACTGCATATGAAAAGGCGAAGGCATGAGAAGTTGGAAATGCATAAAAATAATGAAAGCATAAGAAAGAGGATGCACACAAGAAGTAGAGCACACGAGAAACCATGAGTGCACACAAGAAAGAATACAAGAAAAAGTGCACAAGGAAGAGCAAGTACACAGAAGAGAGAGCAGGTGAAGAGGAGAAAGGAAGAAGCAAGACAGGAAGGAAGAGAACAGGAATGTGAACATGGACAAGAAAGTGAGCAAAAGAGCAGAGGCATGAAAATGAGTGTATGCGTGGAACAGTGTGTGACAGACCATGCGGAAACTGAGAAATAGTGTATAAAAAAGAGAATGCGTTGAAAAGTGCAAGGAAGAGATGGCATGAGGAAGAAAGTGATCATGAAGGTGTGGGAAAGTGAGTGCAACGTTGCAGTAAAGACCACAAGGTCACAGAAAGTACAAGGTTGTGAGAGAGAATGTGAAGGTGCAAGAGACCAGGCATGAGAAAGAGAGTAAGGGCATGGGAAAAGGAGTGGACATGGGAAAGACTATAAAGGCACGGGAAAAGGAGTGGGCATGAGAAAGAGTGTACCAATATCCAGAAAGAGCAAGTGTACAAGGAAAAGTCAGCATGAATGAGAAAAGAGTGCGAGTGTGACAGAAGGGGATAAGAGAGAAAGGGTGAGAAAGAAGGAGCAAAAAAGCAAGAAAAGCAAGGAGGAGCAAAAGCTAAATCAAGTGAGAAAGAGGGACAATGAGATCAAGTGCAATAAAGAGGGAGGCCACAAAAGATGCAAGGCCACAAGAAAGAGGGGACCCTCCAGAAAGGGATTGCATAAGAAATAAAGAGGGAAACAGCACAAGGAGAGGGAGTGCAGGGGGTGGTGAAGGGCAGAGAGATGAAGTGAGAAAGCAAGCATGGGGGTGTGAAAAGAATCAAGAAAATGGTTGTGAGAATGGGTGTGAGAACTCCAGAAAGTAGGCATATGAAAAATCAAGGGCATAAGAAAAATCAAGGACATAAGAAAAGCAGAGGGTATGGTAAAGTATGCCTGCATGCAAGAAAGAGTGAGCATGTGAGAAAGAAAGTGTTGGTGAGAGAGAGAATGAAACTGCAAGTTCAGGTGGAAAAGGGAGAGAGCATGCATGAGAGGGAATTATCACCAAAAGGAGGATGCTCTTGTGTGAAAGAGCAAGTGTGAGGGCACAAGAAGGGGTGGGTGCAAGAAAGGGCAAGGTTGAGAGCAAGAGAGCATGAAAGCACAAGAAAGCAAACACACAGGGAAGAGCAAGAGTGCAAGAAAGGCAGGAACATGAGAAAGGGGAAGTGCTTGAGAAAGGAAATGTGCATAAAAAGTGCAAGCATACATGAAAAAGGGCACAAGAAAGTGCACATGTGAAAGAAAACAAAGAGTGCAAGTGTCCTGGGTTCAGCAGTAGCAGTCATTTTTCTCCTTCTTAGTAGCTGGTGCAGTGCTGTTGGTTTTGACTTCCTGCCTGGGAACAGCGCTGATAGCACTGATCCTTTTAGTTGCTGCTCAGTAATGTTTACTCTGACCAAAGACTTTCTGAGTTTCATGTACTGCCAGGGAGGAGGGGAAGCCAGCAGGAAGCAGAGACAGGACACTTGACCCAAACTGACCAAAGAGGTATTCCATACCACAGCACATTATGCCAAGTACATAAACTGGGGCAGTTACCCAGAAGGGCTAGATCACTGCTGGGGTCGGGCTGGGTATCAGTTGGCAGATGGTGAGCAGTTGTATTCTCTTCCCATTACTTCCATTATTATTATTATTATTATTATTATTATTGGTGGTAGCAGCAGTGATTTGTGTTATACCTTAGTTACTGGGCTGCTCTTATCTCAACCCATGGGAGTTACATTATTGTGATTCTCCTCCCCATCCCTCCAGGAGCAGAGGACAGAAGAGGTTAGGGGGGGAGTGAGTAAGCAGCTCCGTGGTTCTGGGTTGCTGGCTGGGCTTAAACCACGACAGCAAGAAAGAGAATATAAGAAAGAAAGAATGTTCTGAGAAAAGATGGCATGGAAAAGAAAGCAGGCATGAGGAAGCAAGCGTGAGGCGATGAGAAAAACAGAGTGCAAGGGTGCAAGAAAGGGTGTGACATCACAGGAAAGGGCACAGTGCTGTTAGGAAGCACTGGCACAAGAAAGGATGTGATGGGCTGAGAAAAGGAGCAGGCACAGCTTTTGAAGCCCTTTGTATCAGGAGTTTTATGGGAAAAAATATCCTAGCTCAGATCTAGAAGAAAATAATTGTATGTAGCTCTTTTCTTTGCATGACATTATTGTCATGGTATGCAGAGACTAGATCCATCAAAAGGCCAAGAGACGAGTACTTAGAAATGCAGTCATGTCATTCTCCAGATCAGTGTTTACACAGGAATTCCTGTGTATAATGATATGATAGCAATCCAGCTAAAATGAACAAGGAATATATGAAGATGATTACATGGGAAGCACTACAAAACTCAACCACTCAGATCGCTTCTACTCACACTACACATTAGAGGATGGTCTTTCCACATTCAGGTAATCCCTCTTTATCGAAACATGTATTTTTAAGTCAAATCAATTTCTAAGTAGCATCATGTCCCAACAGCCATAGCAGGATTAACATCTTTCTATTTACTCTATGGATTCTTTCCATCTAGTTAATAATTTGTCTGTTACACCATTTTCACTAATACTTATTTTCTCTGCATCCTGCACCATAGAAGCATTCGTTTTCAGTGCCATGGGCTGTTTCAGTTTATAACATTAGAAATAATATATTTTACATTGTGATAACAGCACAACTTTGAACCAACTATCAAAATAAAATATATAACTAGTTCAATGCTACTGAAAATCACTAAGACTTTCACTTGGTACTTAACTTTATGTTTTATTAGCAAAATTGACGGTTAGCAAGCTACCATATAGAAGAGAAATAGACAAATGCAAAGTATCTTAATTGGCTCAAACCCTAAGATCAGTCTTGAACTTAAAAACTGATCTGAGCAACCCTGTGATTAGGAATTTTTTATCCTTTCTCTACTGCCCTTCTTACACGAGTTTCTGATATACAAGATGTCAGCACCTCCTAAGTATATGAAATTCTTCCCTGACTTCATTAGTTCCATTACTAATGCCACTGTTCACTGCCAAAGAAGGTAGGATCTAGTCTTCGATTATTGCCTTATGTCTTTCATGCTCTCTACATGCACTTTCTTATGGAGAGTTTATTGAAATTCAGTTTTACTTTGAAACAGAAATACCTCTGGCTGCATCTCTCAGTAAATGAAATGACGGGCAAGAATGAACCAGTGTACCGTAATGTGATCTTCTACACTGGTTCCTCCAGCCAGAATAGTCCCTGACCCACACTCGTCTTGTGTCAACAAACAGGCATCCAAATGACTCCTTGGGACAGTTGTTAAAACACCATCAAAACCATACTTGACAGGAAGGTTGCATGCAGCTACCTTGTTTTGGGGGTTTGCTAGAACAGACACAATTCTTGTGTGCCAGGAAGGCTCAATACCTGAACATGTTCCTGGATGTGCATACTTTATTAATTGGAGCCTCTGTAGAAACATATCTGAAAAGCCTGTTACTGGGGCTGAGTACACAGCCATGGCCAAAGATTGACTCATCTAAGGAGAAACATCTGCTGCTTCCAGGAGCAAATGCTGCCAAACCAGTAAAAGTATGTCACAAAAAGAGGGTAACTCAGGACAGGATTAACTGGTAGCGTTCTGTGTGAATTGGTGCTAAACCCAGTGTGTATATCCCTGATATTAGAGAATTGATTCAGGAAAATAATGGAAGAAAAATATTCTACTGTAACTCAAGGACTTCCAGATTCAGTAATATATTTTATTTCTCAGCTGTGTGGGTTGCTGCCATTTATTAGGCAAGATATCAAAGCAGATGGTTTGGTGACATAATTTCTTGAAATTGCATACAGAAACAATGCTTGATTTGTGCACCTTTTCGTATATTTTCTATAATAGAAACAGTATTGTTCTGATTTAATTGTCTGACAAGCTAAGCACCATAAGATACAAAATACACTGCAAATTCAGAATCTAAGGCTGACCTTTTAGCATAATATGCCCACAAAAGGGACACAAATAATAGGATGTTTATCCTATGATTTTGGAAATGGAAAAGGTCCCTTTTCAAGGTTTTGAAAGCAAGGTTTTGAAGGCAAATCTAATTTGCCTGAAAACTCCTTGAGACCAAGGCAATAAACAGATGCAAAATTAATCTCAATTGAGAAACCAAATCATTCTGAAGTCAACTCAGAATACAAAGTAGTGCTGGGAAGCACCTCAAGCTGGAGTGCTCATACTAGATCAGAGGGGTCCAGGTGGCAAGAAAGTTGCCTCTCTAGGAAGGGCAGAGTCTGTCTCAGGCTCCAGAAGACCTTACAACCATCTCATGACTCTTGAATGTCTTCAGCCTCCATGTCCCCACTTGTTAGACTGGCCCTGGACAGACGTGTCTCTCATGCTACATATATTTTTCAGTTTTATGGACAGGTATGAAAGCAAACCCACAAAGAGTTAAATCCAAAGGCATAAGCTGATGTTGATTTAACTACCATAGTGTTCCACTACTTTGGATCAACAACTCTGGTTCTATTCTGGTTTTAAACCGAGTATGTTTGCCATTCTCTCAGGCTATAGAAAACTAGTGTCTGAGCTATAAACCAATGCATTTTAAAAATATATGCATATGTAAACACACACAAGCATACACTTGTTGCAGTGTGAAATCTTGTCATTCAGTCTACATGAGGAAAATGCTTCCATCAGAATACTGTTTTTTTGGACAGGTTTTTTTTTTATGTGTTCATAGTCTAACTTCACTTCCATGATTTCAGGATTAGCAGTTACTCTAGATGTTCACTTGATGTAAATGAACAGTGGCTATTCGCATCTGCTAGGGAACTGTCTTCTCTAGTGTCTTTAGAAGTCTTTTTTAAAGCCTTAAATTGCTGTGCATTATTTCTGGCTTTACTCTCATGAGGAGAAATATATCCTTATATTGATACTTCCACCACTTTGTTGCCAGCTTTTTCACAGTCACAGGCCAACAGAGCAAAAGTAGCTGGTGTACATACTTGGATCACTAGCTCATTTCCAAGCTAGAAAAATCTGATTACAGGAAAAAACTTCAGTGTGGCACATGCACAGGGCTCTGAGTTTTATGAAACATGCTAGTGACCTAGGAATTAGCTTTAGATCTTGATAACTTCTGAGGTGTTGTGCTCAAAAGACTATCAAAGCGGACGGAATGGCTTGCATGGCAATCTTGTAAAGAATGGAGTTTATCTTCTTAGCAGCAATCTTTAAACAGAACTAATTATTTCATTACAGAAACTATTATTGCACTAGCTTTCACTTGTCTGAACCATCCATTATTACTGCAGTGATTACCTCTCTCACAGAAACTCCAGTTGCTGCATAACAGTTTAACAGAGAAGCTGCAACCTACTCTCACCCACACAATCTACTTCACATCTTGTTTAAATCCTGACTTGTCAAATGATACAAGGCTCAACACCTTTTTAAAAAGTGAACAGAAGCAAGTAACTGCTCCAATGGAACAAGAAAATATTGATGAACAATTGTGTCATAAAGAACTTCAGAAACTGATATTTTCAAGCTGTCACAGATTGTACCACAAAGCCATTGTTAACTTTGAACAAATACACAAGTATTCATATTAAACTATGATCAAAAGTGTTACTGAATCCCAGAGAACTCTTTCTTATGAGTGACTCCTGTCACAGAATCCCAAAATAACACTGGGTTTTACTGTAAGTACTCCAAAACAGCTTTTAATCCTTATGATCTGGAGAACACCAGTACTGTCCACTAAGACAGGATTAGCTATCAGGAAGAACAGTTTAGACAAAGCAGCTCCCCTATTTGAATTTGTGTCAGTGCAGTTTGAGTATTGATTTTTATTGTTCTTTCTAAACATATGAGGAAAATATACTATACATCGGAACAAAAGATGAAAAATGGCAAACATCTACTCTTCTGTTTAAATACAGCAAATATACTAATCTAATTACCATTACTAATACTGAGCATTGGTATTGGCAGATGGTTAAGCTTTGAAAACAGAAACGGTTTCCTTGGATTTTCTATCCTGACTTACTTGTTCATTCTGACCAGTTGTCTTGGGGCAAAGAAAGAACAGAAAAACAATAAAAAAGAAGCGGGGGGAAAAACCCAAACCCTGAAGAGGGTCTTAAATCAACTCCTCTGTCTGTGAATAAATATTGCCATATGAATGGTGTAGCCCCAATGACTATGTGTTTGTTTGGCTTACAGAAAACTAATGGCTGAAAAGTTCTAGCAGTTCTTCCAAACTACATAAAAAGGAAAAAAGATACCATTATGTAAAACACCACTATCCTAAAACAAATTATAGAACACATATATTTAGTAATTTTAACATATATATGAGTTGTTTTCTGTGTTGGGGTCAAATGCTTTATGTTTAAATCTGCACATTTTGCAATAGTCACACATAGTGCAGAGTATATTTGTTATATGATTTTGCTTTACCTTATTTTTACTGAATCATATTTTGCTATATATAATTTTTCATACATAAATTTTTCATCTATGCTAGAGAGACTTGCTGTTATTGTGCAACCTTTGCACAGTTTGTGATACAACATTTTGCTTTTTTCCATCCAAACACACCCACCAGTTCAAGTTATCCATTTAGCAACCCACGAAAAAATATGTGTGTGCACACTTACCAGAGAAAAACAGAAAAGATTCATGTTGGTATTGAGATCCACTCCAGCACCCCAAAATTCTGCCCCACGAACTCCTGCCGCACAATGCAGCTTCTTCTTCCTCTCCCAGCTGTTTGTACATTTCTCCCTGGAGATTACTGCAAGATAAAATCCCTGTAATAATCCACTGGATTCAGAGCCCATTATCAAATGAGACAGGCTTCCCCAGGCCACTACAAACTCTTTCTGAATTAAAGAACGATGTTTACCAACAAAACACAAGCATGGTCTGAATGATTATGATAGACTCGGGAAATGCTCTCTTGCAATCTGTTGTTTTCATTTAGTTTATCATCTAGTAGAAATAAAACTCTGTCTGCCTAAGACCACTGGAAAGTACAGCTAACTCCAAGGCAAATTTTCTCAGCTTACTCAGATTATCAAAAGACACACAGAAATTCTCGGAAAGTGGTGATTTTGTATGCAGATTTATTAATTTACAAAACTCAGTAATTATTGTTGACTGCATTTTGCATTGAAGCATCTTACTTGGGGACTTGGAACAGAAAGTGGGGCACAAACTATTAAAAATTAAGAAAAACTAACTGCCCCAAGCCTCACTTTCTGGGTCTGTACACTAATGAATAATTACCAAACTGGTGCCTACCATGTTGACTGCTTGATGATGCAGGTTAGGACTAAACCAATTCTGCTATTAGAAAATATGACAAATATTGAAACTAAAAAAAAATTGAGAGCATTCAGAGATGATTTATGGGTTATAATGAGAAGTATTATAGTGTATATGGACAGCCAGCTAAGGCATAAGCAGTTGAAAGAAAGACAGTAGCCTATGTCACTAAGTGGTATAAATCAGCAAAACTCCCTCATCTGTAGGGGAATAAAAAAGTTTGAAGACAAAATAATGCTAAAAGCACTGTGAATCCCAAATTGTTGATTATGATTTACTTGAAACTAGTCTGGTTTTGGAATAATACTGTCTCCTAAACCACAATAAATTTCCCACAACTTTTATTTAAATGTTATGCTGTTTGGTTATGTGAAAAAACAGCAGCTGGTACCAAAGGCATAAGCTGAAATTCACCACAACTGGAGAGCTAGTGTCATTTTATGACCATGATCTTGATTTTCTTTCTTTGGGCCCAGAGCACATTGCAGGGGGGTTGTCTAGATATCCTCTGAAGGTCCCTTCCAACCTGAATTGTTCTATGATTCTATGATTTGTAGATGTGAAGCATCTCTTTCCTTGCTCATACTTCTGACTATTTCAGTTTATTCTAGCAATTCTGCAGTTTGGTCCTGCACACCAGTGACTTTTAAATATCTATATTTTGTCAGGACAAATACAAACCCAAGCAAGGCTCACACAAAAGCATTCCGACAAACACCAGGAGACAGATAACATTCAAGATTTTAAAAGGAAAAGATTGTTAGCTTGCACTTTTCCTATTTACTGTGAAATATATAAAAGTCTTCTTTGAAGGCTTTTACCAGGCCTTCTTTTTAGTTATTATTTCAGGTTGGTCTCATATAGTAGAAAAGTAGTGTTGGTTAGGAAGAGCTTAATGAAAAATGTTACAGTTTATAGGTGCCAATTAACAACACACTTCTCATTTATTTGTACAAACTTCAGGAACATAAACAGATTTTGTCAATTACCACCTAACAACACTTTCCTAATGTGATTATACAAAAATAGACATCTGAGAGGCCTACCACACCACAGATGGGCTTACACTTGCTTTGTGGCTCACTTGCTAGTTTCCTGTGCCTCAGGTTCTCCAGCTGGAAAAGCTGAAATAACAGCAGAAACCTCATGTGTGAAGTACTATGAAAGTAATGATCAAAAGCACTCTGTCCCAACCGTGGCAAATTCCTTTTTTATTTTATTCTATTTTTTTTTTTTAATGGCTGTTTGCAGTAATATCTATCTGGAAAACTCCAGGAAGACTGAAGAGCTAGGAAAAGTACAGGATATAATAAGGAACTAACACCTAGGTAACTCAGGGGGGATGTGTTTTTTCATTCAGACTTCTTTAACCTCTTGATTTTGGGTTTTGGCTTTTGAGGGGGTTTTGCTAAGCGTACTTACTCTGAAGCCTGTAGAAGGAAGACTGTTAATTTTATACCACAGATTCTCAAGGTAAGAGTAGCTAAGAAACCAAAGCTCTTGCACTGAGCTATTCAATTTTCATTTTGCTTACATTTCTAGACATACAAAATATAGGAGAGAATATACATGAGAGAAAAGAGAATAATAAGGAAACAGATAAAAAGCATCTGCATCTTCAGTTACAGACATACACGTATGTAGGAAGGCAAAAATGCACAGCTGTACAAGACAACTTTTTGTGAAGAGAGTTAAATGTTCTTCTGGAAACTTTCTAGGGCATCGGGCCAACTCTTATTTCAGCTGTTCTTGCTTTAACATTTGGATGGGTGCATTTATCACATCAGGCATGAAATCTCATGAGCTAGGCATTATTCCATTGAATAAAATTGGGAAAGCCAGACATAAGTATTTTGCAAATATGGAGCTGGAGATTGAAACTGGAGGCATACTGGTTTAGACTCTGTGGGCATGCTTCCTGAGTGCAGGCCACAGATAGCTTATCTGATTTCCTTCATCCTCCAAAAAGCAGACCTCCAGCATTCAATTGCTCTCATTTCATATCCTGGTGCATTCATCCCTTTGTTTCCAGCTGTATCAGCTCTCTGCATCTATCTTCCAAAGGCATTATGGTGACAGTAACTGTGTGAAAGCTATTCTAGTCAGTTTTAAAATGTTCAGTTAAAATATCCCACTTGAGAAACAGAGAAATTTAGCCCACACTGATTTCCATTCTGCTGGGCTAATACCTTTATAAGGAGCAGCCTTCAGTGAAGACTTCAGATCCCAAAGCACTGCTACAGATATTCTGGATGCAAGCCACTAAGACCTTAAGACTAAAGACTGCAAATTTGTTATTACATGGTTTTGAGTACTTTCAGTGTTAAGACTCCTCTTATGACAAAGTAACAGTTTAGACCTATACTAATTCACTGATACAGTTATCTCTAAGGGTCAAGTCTGTTAGTAGACCTAAACTATAGATGACATTACCTATCAGGTTGCAGTCCTAGACTAATGGATAAATTACAAACTGCGAGGAAACACCTACTATCACAAAATAAGAGGCAACTGCTTATGAATGGTTGAGCAGGATAATACAAATAAAATACTCAGCAAGAGTTCTTGTCTCTTGTTATCACAGATCTCTGTCTAAAGATTCTGAACTTTGAAAATAATTTAAAACCCCAGTAACTAGGTCGAAAAAAATTGAAGGTAACATCAGTGTTGTGACATCTATGTACATTTTATCTGTATAGATAGAACAATTTGCAGCAGCGGTAGCATATCAGAACAAAAAATCCACTCCGTGAATAAGGTATAGAAATCAACTTTACCAAGCAGGAAATACTTGAAACTTTGTTTCCTAGCTCTAATTTTACACTACTGTTAGCATTTAATTCTATTTCCCCACTCCTACATGATTTCTACATGCTTGTGCTTTACATTCTTGCAAGTAGTTTGAACACATTAGTAAAGAAAGAATGAGGCTTTCATATATTGCGTTTTGTATTCCTGCATAATGAATACACTTCATAGCTGAGATCATTAGGTATCCTTGGGCTTCTCAGGGGACTGGGTTTCAGCTGTGTATTCACAGTATGTGGAACCCATAATCTAGCCTTCCATACAAGTGTTGAAGCATGATTCAGGTACTCACAATTCAGCCTTAGCTCCAGGCTTGTGGTCCTATGAAAGCCATTCTACTGGTGCAGCCTCATTTGTCACTTGAAGAACTCATAAGCAGAGCTGTGCAATTCACAAATTCCTTTTGTTTGCTGCACAAAGGAAAAATAATGTATTTGTAATTGGTAACATGGACACATTTCAGTAAATCTGGAACAAATATTTACCCTTATTTTCTTTTCCCTTCTTTTTTCCTCCCACAGCATATCTGTCCTTTATGAAAATGTACATCTGCTTCTCTTCTGTTCACCATCTAGTTGTCATCTGAGCATCTTCATACAGATAGAAAACTAAGAGCAACAGTATTACTACCTAATACAGTGTAAGTGTCAAATTATATGCTAAATGGTCACATTCCTCTATTCACTCCACATAAAAGGCTGAGTTATTACTCTGTTATGAGCTCAATGTAAACATACTGCATTGCCACTCTGCTCCTCAGGCTATCCTGGTGGAAAGTGGGATATTCAGAAGGCTTCTTCTTGGCTCTCCCATTTCTTTAGAAAGGGACTGTGTATTTTCTTGCAGCCAGTGCCTACTCAATACACCAAATGCTCTCTAACATGTGAAAGCAACCACGCAGATGGCACACTGGATAAAATTCCTGCCTCACTTCACCTCCTTCTGTTTCTTTATAACAGGAGATGACAAAAGCAGTTCTAGGCAGAATGCTTTCCTTGTTTACCCACAACCTCTGACCTAGTGCTCTATGAGAAGTCACTATTTGAAACTAAGAAACTGCTGTCGTAAAATAAGCTTAACATTTCTTACCATGAACACCCCCCCATGATACTCCAAATGGTAAAAACCTCAGTTTCAAATCACAAACACAGAAACACAGTAATATCTTGGAGGCAGAGATACTAACATTTGATATTCTTCAATCAAATGTTCCAGTCACTGGCTCCAAATTACATCTACCTGATAGTTTGGAAAGGACTCATGAGGTACCAACTAAAAATCTGATTATTTAAACATTATTGATTTTTTTTTTTTAACTTTTAAATTCTGCCTCAATTTGGAGACAGCTTCTTCATTTCATCCTTTTACATTCAGCAGCTAATTTAAAATTAGTAAGGAAAAAGCTTCACAACCCCCTTCACCCCTGCCAAATTGCAGTATTCCATTCTTCTTTTGAAAAGACAATTTTACAGATGCAATGATGAATTGAACACGGCAGCTTTTACACCTTTGAAACAAGGATTTGCTACAGAGTTTAGCTTAGTTAAAAATTATTCTAAGCTCATTCTGCATAAATAGCCATAGCATTTATTTCAGCCCAGAAAATCAAACAAGTAAAGACACAAAGAGATAATATTTTATAACTCAAAACTGAACAGACAAATAAAATGCTTTTGCAGTTTCCAGAACACCACATAAGGTCTGTGACTATCAAAGTCACTGTCAAAATTCCTATCAAATTCAGTGCAGTCAGAATTTCATGTGCCTTCTCCTGCTAACTGATCACATTTAATCACAACATCATAAAAGCACATAATGTTTTATAGGTGTTTCCCATACTATAATGTTTCCTATATTGTAACATTCAGGAGTGCCTTGAAGTTAGTATTCTTTTTAGAATAAATAATCTCATTGTTCTTTCTCTTCTTTCCCAGAAGATTTACATTATTTTCCATAGCAGTTATATTTTAACCAAAGGAAAAACTGCACCTTTGTTCTAGAGAGAAAATTTGTATTTCCCAAATGGAACAGCCAAATCCTCTGCTCTATAATTTTACTTAAACTCAGTGAATCTGTCCCACACATTCTTTATTGCTGTCTAGCACTATACTGCAATTTAGAGTGAAAACTGCTAACTTCTATCGTCAAGCCAATTTATGTATTATCAGACAAAACTGATGTCTACAGTGAATTATGGGTATAGGAGTCATTATCTTCCAGGAGCACCTTGAAAACGAGATGTCTAATCTCAATAATGTAAGTTTCCTGGTTAAATAAATCCCCTGTGCTTAGTAATTCTATGCATTTATTGAAAAGATGTCACACCCTTCCCCCCACCTCCTTAGACTTTAAAAAACATTTTAAAGCCTCAAAGGGATTTGAATCCTCACTAAACAGAATTGATTTCTGGACTTACTACTTAGTATGCTTAATCACACAGTTCATGCATTTTTGTTATGTAATGGATTGGGAAATTCAAAGGACCAGCCTGTGTTGCAAACATTTAGCTTCCCATCACCCCATTTGCCTTTTACTTTGATGGCTTTTTTTAATATCAAGATGACAGTCTTATTAAATACACCCTGCTTGAAACAGCTCCAAACAATCAGTGCTGCCCTCTAAGTTTGTAGCCACCCAGGCCTTATGTGAGCATTTCAGAACAGAACTCTGAAAGGCCAGCAGAGGTTTTCCAATCCACTCTGCAAGAAAGATTGCCTCTCCACTTTCGCCTACACAAATTCAGGTTAAGGCCTTTAGTCATCTATTTTTTCCTTGATCTGAGAGCCTGATCCAAAGCTAAATTAAGCCAAAATAATCTATCTATTGATCTGAGCACTTCTGGCAACTTAATTCAGAGTTCCTCTACCAATTTATACACTAAGTTGCATACAGCCTGAGGACATCTTTCTAACCTAACTTGTAGCCCCTGCCTGTGGCCATAAGCATCCTCTCTTGCTCCCACTCATAGCCTTACCTCAGGAGATACCCACAGATGGCTGCTGACAGCACCAAGCTCCAAGTGAAAAAGAAAAATTCAGCTGGCTCACACAGCCCCCCACACCTAGGATAGTAACCTCTGAGCAGAATACACTATTTTGTCCACACCACCCTCTTATCTGCAGTTTCCTGAGCTGGAGCAGGCTCCCAGACAGCTAATTCAGACCCGCATCTGCCTATATTTGTAGATGCAACAGAGATTAAAAATACTCTTCAGTCCTTCAGGGGTCTCTACTGAGACTTGGGTCCTGTCTCTGCTCTCACTCTCATACAAATCAGGAGTAACTCACTGGAAGACAGTGAAGCCACAGCAGTATCTAAAATAGAAAAACTAAAGCCTAACAATTTCATTGGTGAGCTCCTGGCTTACGTTTAAATTTTGCTATTAGGTCTCACCTTTTCAGAAATTAAAATTAGGGACTCAGAAATTCCCCATTCCGTTTTCATATATCTCATGGATCCTTAGCTGATTTAGGTATGTACCTACTGCCCACAACCTGTTATCTTACAAATCATTCAAATAAATTCTGCTGTACAAGCATAACATTTTGACCACACTAATTCAAAGTTAGATTCGGTAGCTTTTTAAATCCATCTTCCTGATAAAAAAGCAATTCTTTTATACAACCAGAGAAGACCAGCAATCCATTAAAAGCTATACAGTTGCTATTCTGTCAAATAAAGATTTTCTCTAACACTGTAACTTAAGTTTTGAGCCCAAACCTGAAGTTTTAGCCCAGTTCTGAAGTGTGAGTACCAATGCATTCGGTAAGTACAAAATTTGCTGGAAAGACAATGCTCTAAATATTTTAAGGCAGCAAATATAGCCATGAGCTGGAATCAGCCACATAAAATAGTTCATGCTGCAGCAAGAAACACATGCTGCTACAGAGAGCACTTCTCAGCTTACTGTTTTACGTAGTTTGACAGCTCCGCGCTCTTTGGACAGATCCTTTATATTCTTTGGAATTAACTGTAGATAGCCCTTAGTTGGCGCATAGTAGCAAAGCTTCATATTTTTCATGTGAGCTATGAGGGCTCATCCAGTGTCACCAGTTACACCCATGCTGCTAATTTTTGCGACAGTGTTATTTTTCAGAGGCAAGGATACATCAACTGTGGCAGTGGCAATTTGAGCTGTTTACATCCCTGTGCATGCGTCTGCAGAGCCTCCAGCTTGGAGTGTCCTCATTTTTGACTATCCCTGACCCTGCTATACTGCCTTACTGCCTCTCCGTGTGTTATAGCACTTTCCTTCACTTCTACAAACATACTGTGTCGTGTGAGAGATGGAATGTATTTGCCTCCTAGGGCTGTTTAAAAAGAGTGTTCGTCCTCATGTCCTATCACGACTCATGCCTTCATGTACCTGCAAAATATCCCATGTCTGCACCCACTATTACTGGCTTTTATTAAGGTAATCAAATATGCACAGAAGGTTGCCATTAAGGGGAAAAACTGCACACTGCTGTCATGACATGTTGCAGGAACAACACATGGTATATCAGTGTGTTCTAAAATATTTATGAAAAACAAAATTTGAATTTGATTATCACATGCCAGTAAAAATTTGCATCGGCTACACACTGTCTGCACCAGTTGCATTAAACCTAGGCTTATACAGTGGGAACTGCAGATGCCATCTGCAGCCCTAAAATAACCTTGGCCGCATACCAGCACATATTCATTTCTGTGGAGAAAAGTCTTGCTTGCTGTAGCGGAGTCCTCATGGTACCTCAGACTGCCAAATTGTCTAAGAGCTAGTAACTGGATATTGTCACTCATTTAAATTCATCCTAGTTAAACAAGATGCTTAGAGTTGGCAGTTCCTGAAACTTTATGAAAGGTTGAGTAGGTAACCTATCCCAGCTTAGCAGGACAGTTTACCTCAGGCATCTCACCAAAAGCCCACGATGATTAACTTGAAAACCAAAACATACATGAAAAAAGCAGTAGAAAGAAAAAACCAACCAACCACCAACAACAAACCAAACAACAACAACAACAAAAAAAAATAAAGACAAAACCAACTAAACCAACCTACTGTTGAGGAACTGTGTTTTTCTGCTTTACTTAGAACAGTCCTTCAACAAGACAATTAATTATAGACAGATTGAAAGGGGAGACTGTACAGCAGTATATCTTTATTTTCACAGTAACTTCTACCTGAATAGTCTAATTTCTTTCAACTTTTGAGAAAAAGGAACAATAGGGACAGTTCTTGAGAACACTGTCATCCAGGTACAGGGTACAGACAACAGATACAACTACAGTCCAAAGACTTGTACATCAGACAGTGACCCATTCCACTATGACTCCCCCACTCGTATTTCACTCAAATCCTTCAAAGTAAGATTCAATGAAATAGATGTTTATTTTATCCTTAACAATGGAACCACCAAGATTTACCCTAACTTTATTGAATCCAGATATGGTTCAACAACCCGTTACTCTAATAAACATGCAAAAGAAAACACTGCTGTATACAGAAAGTAAATGTCCACTAATAAACCCCAAATGTCCATCAGGAATAGCTTAGTGAATCACACAGAGATTGGTTTAGTGCTACAAACTGCTAGAAGCAGTTTTACCAGGTATAGTGTAAAATCAGGACTTCAAAGGTGGTTCTGTTAGACATACGCGTCCACCTTCATCATAGGAAATAATATGGCACCATCATTATCAGTACAGTTATCTTTAGCACAGTGACAAAACCAAAAGTTCTAGGGTTTTAATGATCCTTAGCACAGTTATCCTATGAACATCCCTATGACAGGGAATGTGGTACTATTTCTGTGTTATCATACAGTTCAGCTTATTGTCTTTATTGCTTAAAAGCACATTCACATCTAGCAGCCACTGATGATGGGATGTATGAATCCAAAACACTTATATTCAGATGTGTAGTTTAAGTTCATTCCTCACTTTTAAGGTGCTTAAAAATATTTAAAAATATAATGTCTTTCTACGGAAGATGTCCGGACACTGTAGAATTCTTGACAATATTGAGCAGTCAGGCAGCTACCCTGCATTTAATTTATATCAGAGTCTATAACTTATGCATTCATGTTCCTATGTTACCTCTGTAAATAATCTGATTGCTTTCCTCAGAGTAGACGTACCCAAAGAATCTTTGTAGAGAGTAAAGGTAAAGGAGGTTAAAGGTGTGGATACCCCTCCTGCTGCCTCTTACCTGGCAGCCCAGTGGTTGCAGCATCTGTTCTCATTATGGGGATTAGGGTTCAAATTTTATTCTTGGTTTCTGGTCCCCTCTTTGATGTGATTTCTCCAACCATCAGATGAGAGATGTAATCCTTCTGCAGAACCTTGAGTTAGGCTCTGTTCTACATTATACAGACTACTTATACGCTGGTTTTGCTAAGGAGGGTGTGTGTGCATATGTATGCACATGACTCTGGCCTGGTTGTTAGAGCAATCGCTTGACAGGGGATATAATTGGAATCTCCAATCCCAGCTCCAATAAAAATTAATTATTAATTTAGTTCACTAAAATAGAAATGAAAATAAATGTGTATGCATATGTTCATGCATACGTCTAGAAACTCTTACTGTTACTATGAGTGGTAGCTACAGCCATAGCTATGTGAGATACCTTATTTATCTCACATATAGCAACTGAGGCATAATACATTATTAAGGGATTAGGTAGTCAAAAATAAAAACCACAATATGAGGGCTGGAATTATTTTTCTGAATATGACTAATAACAATTTCAGTCACAGCTGGAGACAGGATACTCTTCTGTTCTCATCCAAGCAACTCAACATACTGAGCAGTATGTCTGCTCATGTGGTATTAAGCACTTCAGAGATGCTTTCCCATGTTCAGAAGGTATCCTACACTTGTTATCCTACAATTTACCTGTTGATTTTATATTAATCCTAGTAACAGAAGATAAGCTAAAGTCCACCCTACAAAAAGACAGTGGGAACAAAGATGAGTAGAACAAAAGGTAACAGATGAGAAACAAGATATTTGCAGTGGAAACAGATAAAAATACCATGTAACAGAGATTCGGTGCAGCTGTCTATGAGATGTCCAGAAGCTCTACTGAATTTGACAGAGAAATCTTAATGAAGGACTTTTAAATAAACTTACCACTTTCAGGATGAAATATATATGTATACTCTTGAGGCAGAGAAGTATATGTCTATATATAAATACTGGATTCCATAAACTGGTCTGAAATAACATCTAGAAAACCTGGAAGTATAGATCTGCTGCTTCTTTCTTTTTGAAGTCCATGTTGTGTCAATGTGCTTATTTACAAACTGAACATGAATTCTGTGATGTTTTCTCTTCTACTGAATACCACAGTAAACTTGCCACTTGAATGTTATAACTTTGGATTTGTAGAAACTCAGAAATCATTTTAAAACTGCGCAGCCATAAAGCTCTGCTAAGTCTAAGTGCACAGCTTGAACAGAAGTTTCTGGAAAAAAATATCAAATCAAACAAGTGAAAACAAACATGAGGGGGATCTAATTACAAGGGATAATGAGACTTTGGTTGTAATCTCTTGCATATATTGGTATTATCAGCTGAACTTTTGGGTAGGTTTGATCCAAAGTCTGCTAAATGTTAATGAGAGCAGGTTTTTTTGATTTTAACATGTTCTGAACTTAATCCTAAACCATTGTGGTTTAGTGACATAAAGCATGGTGTATGAACACAAACCTTATATGACATGAAGCATCACAAATAATGTCCCATTATTCTTTATTTGTAATGCAGAAAAAATAGCCTTTTTAGAAATAAAGACTCAGGAAAATAGATTTTTCAGCAGTGCATTTCTTCAGTCCGTGCACTTAGATTTTTTCTGAGATGTACTATAATCAATATTTCCAGGTGAAGCAATTAATTTCCTCTGTATGGCAAGTGAATAAAACTCTTGCAATGCAACTTTGACTTTCATTTTAGTTACAGTCTGTTATTGCTAATGAAAAAAAAATACTTCCTAGCTTCTTTAATGTATCAGCTAGATAAATTGTTAACACTTAAGAACTCTCCAGGCAATAATGAATGACACAGTTTTCTGTGTTATCCCTGATAAAGTTTAGGATATGGAAAGCAGTTTAATCCTCTTTGTACACTCTTCCATCTGTGCTTTAGAGCTACCATAGTAAATTACTACATTCTGAAGCACTGCTTCAAATGCAATTTCATATTTTCAAAGCTGAGATAATTTTATTCCACCGTGTACTTTTTAATCTTTGTAAAAAAAGTAAAATGCTTAAGGAAGCCAGGTCAGATATAACTGTGGAATATGAGATGGATGGTGGTTTTCAGTGAAGTAGACCTTTCATAAAGGTTGCCTGAAATATAAAGTTAAACCAAACTAATCACTTTGTTTACAGAAAATCTGCAAAGTGTTAAGATTCAACCCCACTGTAATCTTTTGTTAATTATAAGGCACTTTTAAAGCAGGAATAATTGCTGACAAATATGGCTTGAGGCACTCTTTTTATTGTACCTCAAATATGCTATTGTCTATGCCTAATGTCTTTGATTCTGCTTTCATATTGCAGAATGAATTTACTTGGTGCAGTTTTGTCATTAACCTGTTCAGTCATGGTTAGGGCTCACTCTTTCTCTGTGTAGGAAGCTTAAGCTTTGTGTTGGATTTCTCCACATTTATCAAATGTGTGTTTTGCTGCTCTCAAATCATTATGGATAAAGAGACTGATTTAGTATCTATTGGAGTAAATTGACTGGCTCAGTTCAGAGGCTGAGCCTAAGCAGCTGTTCCAAGAGTAGAAGTGAATACAGAGATACTGATTTAATAAAATTCTCTATTTTCTTCTGTTCATTTTTCTGCACCCACATGAAAACCTACATTCAATAACACCACAGAAATCCAGTCAGTCCAATGTCTTTCTCAGGTCACCATATGGTTGTGGAACAGCTGGTTAATGTTAAACCTCCACAAAATTGGGATTATGCATACAGGCAGCAGCAGATACTTTGAAGCATCTGCAGCCACAGTGCGGCATCTAATACAAAGAGCCACAATTCATCAAAACACTGCCAGAGAAAAGTGTTCCTCTGTAACCCTTTGTTAGTTTGAATTTCAAAACCACATCTTACTACCCATCTTATGGCCGGGGACTAACCTAAAGAATATAGCCCATCCCAGCTGAGGACCTAAACTCAGCTAAACAAACACCTGTCACCCCATAGACGGATAATTGCAGCCAAGCACTTTCTCAGAGACTTGACAACTGCTTCTAAGACTCCTGAACTCTGAAACATGAGCTGTATCCCCTGAGTTCAGGGTGGAGAAAAGGGGTCTGTGGATTTTTCAGGGGGGCAGGTGACCCAGCTCTGCAGAGGATAGCCTGCTGACACTGAAGTAGAGCTGCTCATGCTGCTTATGCCAATAACAAAATGCTCCTTTTAATTTTATTTTCTCTAGGTCTTCATTGCCACATGCTGGCTGCTGGGATTGCTGAAGTGCAGGCTCCCATCTTCACTTGTCCTACCCACATGCATCTGCTCCTCCTGTGCAGTGTGGGGTGGGTGATAAGTAAAGAGCACCTAAGTGGGCAAACCTGGATTTGAGTTCATCAGCGGGAGAAATGACACATGGAACTGAAGACAGCTTGGCAGTGGTGGAAAACTAACCATCATGGCTAAATTATAGTTGCATGTTATTTAAAGAATAGTGGCACAGCTATGCTACTGTAAAGATGGAAGTTTCAGAAAACTCTTGGAAAAATATAAATACCTCTATATAAGGTATTCATGTGGTTTCAGGTTTGCCCCTTTAGGTACCTAGTGTGACCTTATCAATACTGACAATAATCCAAGGAATCATGTAGGAGAAGCAAGGTCTAAACCCTGCCTCTGCAACAGCAGGAAAGCTCACTTCAAAGCTGATGCCTCAAGAGGCAGGAGAGTGAGCTGTCTGGAGCCTGATAAGGTTGGAGGACACGGGGAACTGCTGGCTTCCCTCTTTGCTTTCCTCCTCATCCCTGTCCCAGAACCCTTCCTGGGAACTTGGATGGCAGGCTGGGGGGCTTTGCCTCCTGCAAAAGTCTGCTCCTCAGAGACAGCATCAGACTCCTCACACACCCCTTAGGAGTCTGAAGAATAGGAGGGGGAAGCTAAAAAAAAAGGAAGAAGAGGACCTGGCTACTCTCCTGCAGTTTAACCCAGACGTTTCATAAAATTAAACAGATGCTTCTCAAGGGCATGACACATTGTAGGGGCCTCCTTGAAGTAAGAGAACTGCTAAAGCCTTCCAGCTAAGGTTGACAGATTTTCTGATAACAGAAAATGAAGCAATCTAAAAATATGCTCTTCCAGCTACCCCTACAATCAGTTACAGGTAGATCATAGCATGTTTCATAAATGTCAAAGCAAGCTGTCCTGACATCATTAGTTCTTTAGTTAAGACACTGATTGAAGAAGATGGGCAAATTATTAATGAATATTCAAATACTCGGACAAACAAAGCATGTAAGCAGGTTGATATGAACACTCTTAATAAACTGACCCAAAGATAATTCATGGTTTCCGGTCCTGAATATTCTTTTACTTTTTGTAGCTATGATACTACTTGACTATGTGTTGTTTATTGTACTGCTGTATGAAATAACAATTTAGAAGTATACAGACAGAAAGCAAATAAGTTTTTGAAATAGCTAGCTAAAATTTAGCTATTTTTTATAACTTGCCAATAAAAGAATAGAAATATGGTACTTGGTGTAGTAGGAAATAAGTTTAGGCCTTGGATACAAATATAGAACAAGACACATGGTTTTCTTAATGGAACAATTAAACTAGTCTGCCTGTCATTGAATTGTGAGTTAGTTTGGAAATCATCATAAACAAGGCTTTTGGAACCTTGAGAAATTCTGAACTGAGCATTCATATAAACTGTTAATGAAGTAATGCTGAGATTTCTGAGACACAAAAAGCTTGAATAACATTATGACTTTACAAACTTTATAATATAGGTGGGATATAAATGAAATAGTAAGTATATCCAAAATGTTAAGTATTCGAAGTATACTGTGGAGCACCAAGCCAATGGATGCAACACAAGTAAACTGTGACCCAGGCATTAGAGCAGCAGGGGGTACAGTCACAGGAGGATCTGTTTCTATAAGGCATCTTTGTCAAGCCTTGTGAAGCCACAGAAATCCTCAGTCGGAGATAGGGATCTTCTTAATAGTAAAGAACATTAGGAATAAACAGTGTTAAACATATATGTCACTATGTCTGTCATGGAAGTGTGCCGTATTTCCTACTAATTTTTTAATGACATTCATGGAACTGTTTAGGAGGAAGAGCTACACTCAATAGCCACCAGAGAGATTTACCTGGCCTACCATTATCTGACAATCAACACCTCTTAACTGAAGCTTGGGATGCAGACAAGCTGAGTCTCATTGTGAAACCAGAATGTATGACATGAAAACCTGGGAGAATGTTTAACAAAAAGAGTAAAATGACTGGTAAGAAGGTTTTGATAAAACAATGAAAAGGATTCTTTGTTCTTTTTTAAAGGAAAATTTGTGCTTCCTCTCAAAAATGCTTCCCAGGAAATGCTTCATTTCCTAGTCATCTCTAATCATAAGTTATTATTAAAGGCACTAGTCTTTTTTCTCCTTTTGGCAAGGAAAAAAAAAGTAATTAAAAGACACAGATGTCATTTGTTCCTATGAGTGTGTCCAACTGTGCCAAACCGTATTATCTGTAACAGACAGTAAGCAGCATTTGAAAATATTAGTGTAACCAGACAGGGACAGATTACATTAGGCTCATAAAGAGCAAGAGCAACAGGAAGAAAGGGGAGGGTGGGCGTCCTAGAGGAAGCAGGAGCAAAGGAGGATACAAGAGAGGCCCATTCATTCCCTGCCTTGAGTTCACTTGCAGACATAAAATCCAGGTCGTTTTTTGCAGTTTTGTGGAAATGTCAAGATTGTTGAAAGCAGCATCCATCATTTCACCAAAGGGGACAGGGATTTGGTCCTTTTCACTCATGCATTGGCCCACCGAGCTGGCTGCGTATGTACACTGTATATGTATATGCACTCTATTAAGAAGACTCTCCCAGAGGCTACTAGAGGGCTTTCTGGAGAACTGTGTGATGTTCTCTGAGCAACTCCCTCTGTTCTTTGTAGATGAGGTGTCAAAGGGGTAGCTAGCACAGACAGGCCCAAAACCCTTGAATACTTTCATTTGGTCAATGCTATGCTTTTGACATAGTGCGTATAGCCAGTCTATACACTGAGTTAAGTAGCTGTGGTTAATTGGTGGCAGCCTTAATTAAACTTTTGCTGAGCAAATTTAGTTAATCATTCAAAACACATTTGTGAGATTCTGAAAAATGAGCAGCTTACCCTCCACCTTTGTGAAATTACTGTTAATCATTTGCTAATGTCTGCATCATCCCATTTAAACCTTCCTCCTGTGGTTTTAGACTTCTTTCTGCCTGCTAATCCACCACAGGGGAGTGATATGTAAACATGCAAATACATTATTGTAGGCTTTTCCTATTTGTGGTGGTAGGTTCTATCAAGCCATATTTATAGCCTCACTGAGAATGATTTATAATTCATTCGTCTCACCTTCAATTGAATTAATTTAAAGGTATAATTCAATTTAACAAACATGCAGCTTAATGTACTGAGCAGTGAAACATCCTGCAGCTGTTTCACCCCATCTTTCTGTTTTCAGCCAGCCTCCTGGTTCAGTAGTATTCTTATATATCAAACCAAGTACCACACTGGAACAACAATGGACCATAACAAGACAACAATAGCTTTTAAATCTCCAAGCTGTGTAACTATAACCTAGGTGTCCCAAATTTCTCTAAATTCTCCTTCTCCATGAAGAGTATGTCCTTTACTGTATGGCTATTATAAAATCCTGCTGATATGAACTACTGCACTCTTGCTCCTAACTCTGCTGAAGTCCATTATAGACAACCTTTTCCCATGATTTATGCTTCATTATAAAAATCAAATTTCTTGGTTGTCAAAAGTAAATTGACTGCAGCTAGCTGAAGGAACTAACTCCCTGACATACAGAGCCATCACACCAGTCTAAGGGTGTAACTTCAAATGTGATGGAAGGATATCCTATAAATACAGAGCTCTCTTAGAAAGGAAAATGAAAAACCAGTTATCAGATTGAGCGAAGAAACTGCAAATTGTCCCTCTCCTAACCCTAACCCAAACCACCAGGATGGGCTGAGACTTGGCCCACACTCTGAAACTATCACCCAGATAAAAGAGCTGTCAGTAGAGAAATTGTTCTGCATGATACTGCTCCTCTTATCAGTCCTTCTGCAGCCCCGCTACTGCTGGAGATCTAGGTATTGTCTTGTTCCTAACACTAAACCTAATCTTCACTGTACTTCTAACCATAAGCCTATAATGGGCTGTGCTTTGAGCCATGGTGTGGGACCCCAAGCCATGGTTGATATTATAAAAAAATATTACAGAATAAACCTCTTTGTAGCCTATCCCTTCCTTTTGGCAGCCAGACCCCATACACCCTTACTCTACCCAGAGCCCCAAGATTTGTCTCTCTCCTAACTCTATGCCTCTTTATAGTGCTAACCCTAATGGTGAATATAGATAAAGCTTCAGCTAAGGATGAACAGCAGTGGCCCAGAAAAGAAGCATTTTGGCAACCTACCCTTTCCACTAGAAACTTCTCTGCAGCCATACTTCAACAAGAGATATAGGTGTTGTGTCTCTCCTAACTATAATCCTAACTCTACAGTGAAGGATGTGCTGAACCTTAACTCAGGATATCAGCCATGGCCCAGATGAAAATGGTGTTAAGAGAGAATATTTTGCAGCCTAATCCTACCTTCAGCATTTTTTTTGCAGTCACACTCTAACAAAAGCTCAATGCTTTGTCACTCTCCTAACCCTAACCCAAAAGCTAACCAGTAAGATGGTGCTCACCCACCACTGACTGCTGTTGGCAGCTACTTTCCAGCCACTTTTCAGCAGGAGAACAAGATTCCACCTCTCTTTAAAGCTAAACATAATCCCAGCTGTTTAGCTTGGCTTTAGCTGGGCACTTTTCCGAAACCCCCAGACATGGTACAGATTAAAAAGTAGTCAGGATAGAAATTGTTTTGCAGCCTACCTCATTCCCTGATATAGCTCTTGCATCTCCAGTCCAACAGGTGCTGTAGCTTTTGTCTCCAAACCAAACCAAACCAAACCAAACCAAACCAAACCAAACCAAACCAAACCTTCTACCCAACTTTAACCTCAACATTGTTGTTTGAACTTTGCTGAACCTTAGTTAAGGACCCCCTGTGCATAGCTAGATAAAAGAGTCAGGAGAGTAATACTCTTCTAACCCACCTTTTGACATCCCCTTTGCAGCTTGACTCCAACATGAGTCCTAGGGTTTGTTTCTAGCCTAATGCTAACACATCATTATTTTACCCATAATTCCTTTCTGTCTCTTCATGCACACATACATGAAGTCCCTTGCAAGTTTTAGCTTCATTCTTTTCTGTTATTATTTGTCATTACCAATCTACCTTCAAACTTGGGAAAAGGCATGTGCGGTTACTCCTCTGTATATCCCATACCAACAAAGTAACCTACATTATCAAAACAAAAAAAAAAGCTGAATATTTCAAGTGTATTGCATAAATAAGATGAAAAAGAAGAAATTATTTTCTTTACATTTCTCTATTTGGATACTTCTAGACTTATTAATCACAGTAGAAGCAACCATATTTATACTCTGACAGGTGATTCCTGAGTTGATATGCCACTTCATGCTTTAAAAACAACCATCCTCTTAGCACAGAGTCTGACTTAGTAAAACTTGAAATTAGGAACTATACCAGGCTTGGACAAAAATGGTTTATTAATGGCCCATCCTCCACCTCTATCATATCTGAAGAATGTCATGGCCTTACAGTGCCATGCTTTTTGAACCCTTTCCAATTTCAGATATTTCCTTTCTCTTTTAGTACCTCATTGCTTTTGCATCAATTACAACCTGACCTAAAGCCACATTGGCAATGAATATGATATATAGTAGAATCCATTTAAATGAATTTCTGATGAAATAATAAAACTGTTAAAAGAATAAATTTACTGCACAGATTTATACAAATCCTGTATATGCACTGAAATCCTCTTAAAGAAAAAACTGATGGAAGATTAAAATGTTAAATGAATTAAACCCCAGCATCCTCGTGAAATATAATGATTATTTGACCTATTAAATGGGTAGTTCCACTGGCTATATAATGATAAGTATTCAGATATATGTCAATTTTAAATATGTAGTGAAAAAATGGAAAGCAAACAGTGATCAATGAGAATATCTATTAAGACAATAAACTTACAGAACAGCAGTGAAATGTTCTTGAAAGGTCTTTGTTCACCCAGGCATGAAGCTACCAAGTCCTTAATTTCTGTTCAAAAAGAGAGATTTTTAATGATTATTAAAAGTTATTAATAGCACAGCATAAATGTAATTTTTGCTTTGCTTAATTTTAATGTATTAAAATGTCTATGAAAGCCATTCTCTTCCCTTCCAGCTGGACTATCCAGTTGTGATAAATTCTTAGAGATCTGTTTTAAAAAAGATCATGACCAACATTTGCCATTAGGGCTGTCTGTATTCCATTTTATGGAAAGTATCTCTTAAAACTGTGCCAGATTTGTCAATACTAGTGAAACATGCAACAGTATATGTGTTGCATCACATATGTAACATCTATTTTAGCTTTTGTATTTATAATGTATAGGCAAGAACATAGCATGGAGACATATTTCTGATAAATATTACATCCATGTATTTCAATGCCAAAATAAAAATGAAGCATTTTTTCTTTCCTAATCAAAACCCACTATTTTGGTAAGACTAAAATCCTGTAAAATGATCCCATTATGGAAAAATGTATGTTTTATCTGTATATATTGGTTTTGGTCAGCTCTTCAAGTAACTTGTTTCAGGTTTAAATCCCAGATTAAACCACTAAAAACATTCACTCTAAATCCCCTGGCAATGAGTTGAAAATGATTTTATACATTAGTTTCCTACCTGAGAAGAGTTGAGTTCATATTCAGTTTAGGTCATAGGTGGAATGAGTTTGTCAGTTGCAATCGAGTCTGTAATGAATTTATATCTTGATCACAAAATTACTGTACCACCCAATTAAATATTGCCCGAAGGGATTGTTCGTTAGAGAAGGAGACCCAACAATGGATATTAGAGAATAAAGTGCACTTTTAGTGTATGAAGAACTGTATAATCCCTAGACAGTCCTGTCTTGGTAGCAAGATGCTATACAGGAAAACAGCGTCTTTCTTTCTGCCAGGTGTGCCATATACACCACTTTGTGTTTATATGACCCTACAGATGTAAAAAAATTCACACTGAGAAATACTATAAAGCTTGAAACACAGCCATCTCTGCAAAAAATGCTTTGTAGAAATTCAAGAGGTTTTCCTGACTAATTAAGTGTCTGTGACTATCCTTTTGCTATTTGGCTCAAAGCCTATATATTTGGAAGGATGTATGGACAAGACAAAGCCTTTATTTGGAAAGGTCTGGCTGGCAGTGAAGCATGATGAAAGCTACGACTTCCCTGTGCTGAGGAAACAAAAATGACTTGTGGAACTTCAGGCCAGAATCATAGAATAGTATGGCCTGGAAGGGACAAAATGCACATGTAAGGAATGCAGAAGTCCTTTCTTACAAGAAAAGACATTTTCTGCCTGTATCCCTCCTGAAAGCAAAACCAGATAGCTATGAAAGACCAGGAGGAATACGTAAGCCCCTTAGATGAGGTCAACTTCAAGTCCTTTCAGATTGCCTGTGACTCTCTCGTGAGCTTCAGAAAAGTTGGGAAAGGGAAAATTTGACTGTCTGAATAGGAAAATGCAATGAAAATATGCCTTGGAAGATTTGATAGTGGAAACCTTTCAAGGTAGAATTTCTTCTTCAATTTCCCCTGTTACATGGGTGATATTGTCCTTCTCTTCCACTGACACTGAGTTCTTGGATCACAGAGAAATTTCTAATTGACCAAAACAATATCCACCATTACATTCTGCTAATCAATACACAAAAATAGCCATAAATAAAAAAGATTGAAATAACTAAACAAACACTCCACTTATCCCTAAAATTGCACTCTACTGTACTTTAAAGAGCAAAAGTGTACACTGAAAGAACAAATAGATGATTATAGGGAGATATAGAATCATAGAATCACAGAATAGTTAGGGTTGGAAAGGACCTTAAGATCATCTAGTTCCAACAACCCTGCCATGGGCAGGGACACCTCACAATAAACTGTGCCACCCAAGGCTTCCTCCAACCTGGCCTTGAACACTGCCACAGATGGAGCACTCACAACCTCCCTGGCCAAACCATTCCAGNGGAGCACTCACAACCTCCCTGGCCAAACCATTCCAGTGCCTCACCACCCCAACAGGAAAGAATTTCTTCCTTAGATCCAATCTAAACCTCTCCTCTTTAAGTTTGAACCCCTTACCCCTTGTCCTGTCACTACAGTCCCTAATGAAGAGACCCTTCCCAGTATCCCTATAGGCCCCCTTCAGATACTGGAAGGCTGCCATGAGGTCTCCATGCAGCCT